>QPHH01000004.1:1296617-1382426 GCA_003574815.1 Aspergillus spinulosporus | reverse complement strand
TTTTTTTTTTTTTTTTTTTTTTTTTTTTTTTTTTTTTTTTTTTTTTTTTTTTTTTTTTTTTTTTTTTTTTTTTTTTGCCTTGGCTGTTGGAGTACATCTCGATCGATCCGATCTCATACTGTTGTTGACTCTCGTTGGTTCGTTCTTGTCCTTTCCTATACGAAAATAATAAAACCGACAAAGCAAAATCATCAGGACATTAGAAATAAATCCGTTGCCCTAAGCAATATCGAAGTGCAGCTTACAAGGATTTCTGACGCCACACGTAAGATAGATGGTCGTTTGCTTTGAAATATGGGGAGATGACTGGCTGTAATGAGTCCATATGCAGCGGATCAGAGCGGCTGGGTCCAGCAGCATCGTAGAAGCCTCTATTCCTTCAAAAAATAGGACTGACCCATACGAAGAGTAGTTCTAGATGTCAGAGACGAAGGCAAACCCAAGCAAGAATCAAAAATCAATGAAAGCATTGAATTGAATTGTTGAATGGAAGAAAGGAAAGCGAACAGGTGACGATCTCCCCATCTCTAAGGGACTCCCAGGGTCCTCACCACTTGCCGCACTTAATAACCAACCTGTCACGCCTTGGGGGGTGGCTATATCATCAGGGACCGACTCGTACTGAGTTAATCTCAATATAACTCTTCTCCTGATTATTAGTATTCATTCCCTAGCTAATACGATAGTGATACTCCGCAACTCCACACCGCTGGCTTATCTAATAACATCGTCATTTCTCAACAACTCTTCTCAAACTCGACTTGGTTTCCCCAATCCCATCAACCGCGCTCATGGCTGCCTCAAACGACCTTCGGGGCTGGGTTATGAGCGCCGTGTCCGGCGTCGGTAAGTTCCCCGGTCCAAGATGTTTGCAATGCTGCTGACGGTCCAGCCTGCGTCCTGGGGTCCTCGGTCATCTGCGTTGATCTTCTCCTCCGCCGCTTCTGGCCTCAAAGCCATTTCCAGATCGTCCGCAACAATGGCTTTCTTTCTGCATCGTTATGTCTCAGTGCAGGGGTTATTGTAAGATAGTTACGGAGCAGAAAGGTCGATCCTCATGCTGATGGTGATCCTTAGATCTTCACCTCGCTCTATAGCATGCTCCCCACCGCCCGCGACTACCTCATGAAAGCCGGTTGGTCTCCCTCACGATCCGCGTACGCCCTGATCGGTCTTTTCATTGCTGGAGTCATTGGGATCCGTGGGCTCTCGGCAGTGCTGCACAAGTTTCTGCCCTCCCACGTGGTGGATTGTGCCCATACTCACGAAGCATCGCCCCGCGACAGCTCCGACCTGGAACGAGGAAAGCTTTCACACGCTGCATTGGATCATCGTACTCGCCGACGACTCTCCGAGCGAACACCTCTTCTGACTTCAAACAAATCTGCACCGGCGGGGATCGGTCTTCCGGGGACAGATCGTGAGCTAGGTGGCATCGTCCGTACGGGTCGCGAACCGTGGCGTATCCGTCTCGGTCGACGAATGTCTACCTTGATTGGAGGTGCAAAGGCTTATTGCGACGAGAACGGTCCTTGTTATGGTTTCTCACAGGCTTGTGGTGACGAATGCACGAAGACCCTTGTTGGTCCCGCCGTTAGCGCGGACGATGCCTCTGATACAGACATCCAGGCTCCCGGGCTGTCGGCGGATGCTCCCAGCTCCTCCTCCGAAACAGAAACGGCGGATAATGTTCCCTCGTCACCTCCAATGGAAGCTGACGGGCAGGCTAAGCACCCGGTTTCGGCCGTTCAACACCATCATCACGTACCCCAGAACGCTTTTCTATCGATTGGGCTACAAACATCTGTCGCCATAGCGTTACACAAACTACCAGAGGGCTTTATCACATACGCCACTAATCATGCCAGTCCAACGCTGGGGATGACAGTCTTTTTAGCCCTCTTCATTCATAACATCAGTGAGGGCTTCGCAATGGCATTGCCGCTCTATCTCGCCATTCATTCTCGTGGATGGGCAATGTTCTGGTCCAGTCTTCTCGGCGGTATCAGCCAGCCTGCCGGTGCTGGACTGGCAGCGCTCTGGATCTGGGGTGCTCGGAAAGCTGGTAGTGGGGCCGGCGATGGCCAGAATGAGACCTCCTGGGCTGTCTACGGCTGCATGTTTGCCGTTACAGCAGGGGTAATGACTTCGGTGGGCTTGCAGTTGTTCACCGAAGGTTTAGTTTTAACACATCAGCGGAATATGGCGATTGGCTTTGCTATTGGAGGCATGGGCCTGATGGGTCTGAGTTTTGCTTTGACAACTTGAGCTGTATTTTGGCGTTGGGCTTTGCATTTTGGATCAAGAGAGTTGGACTCGATGCATCTTACTCTGGAGTTTTACTGCACGATTCAACTCGCATAACGAGTGACGATACCATTCATACTTACGATAGAACTGCAGTCAAGGAAACGATAAAAGTACATTAGTTTTACACTAACTCAAAGGCTTAATAGAAGCATTTCGTTGTAATACGCCAGCTTAAAACGTAGAATGAACACCAACACCTTTCGTGCATATGCGACTAGCCCAAGAATATGACACATGAAGAAATGTGGAAAGTTCTACGAGCCCTTCGCTGCTTCTCGCTCCCTCTTACGCGCAAGATACCGCTCGCGTGCACTTAATACCTCTGTAGCCGACTTTTGACTGCGACTGCGCTCCGCGATCTCCTTCTGCCGGGCTGCTTCGGCCTCCTGGCGTTGCCGCTCCTGCTCCTCTAGTTGTCGTGCAATCATCTCAGTCTGACGAGCGCGCTGCCCAGCACGTCCAGCAGCCTGTCGAGAATCGACCCGCGATGTGGGACCAGCGCCAGCACCAGCTGTCGTCCGCGCCGCGGCAGGCGCAGCATTTTTCGGCTTAGGCGCAACATTCAGACCCGCGGAGAGCAACTGTCTCTTATCAACAATTTGCCCGTCATCGTTGACAGCAATATTAGCACCGCGCGCGTTTAGCTCTGCTGCGATTTGTGCCTCGGTCTTCTCCTCCTCTTGCCTGGTATCCGTTGGTACCTCACCACCATTCTCCTGGATCTTCTTTGCAGCCTCCTCCGTCGCCTTCATAGCAGCATCATGCTGCTCTTCACCGCGCGCCAACAGGTCGCGGTAGAACCCAACCATGCCCGACCCACCGTTCTTCCTCCGCCGCTCCTCCTCTTCCTGCTCCCTCTTTTTCTCCTCCTCCTCAACTCGCCTCAACTCCTCCTGCTGCGCCTTATACGCACTCGTCACAAACTTCTCCTTATCATCATACTCGTCACCCTCGGCCTCTCGCTCCTTCGCTAGCATTCTATCTCGCGCGCGTAACTGGTCCCGTTTCCTGATCTCCGCGCTCCGTAGTAAAGAAGTCATATATTTTGGCACGCCCTCTTCATCTGCATTCGCTTTGTTTTTCTTCTCCGGCTTCGCGTGTAGACTATCGTATACGGCGTCGTATGAGTATATTGAGGGGTCGAGATCCTGAGCCTCTGAGGCATGTTTCTTCATGCTGTGCAGCGCTGAGAGGTTCGTGTATTCCCGTTCCCGCTCTTGTTTCTGGTCTCGTTTCGCAGGCGCATCATTTAATCCGTACGCGGTCTCTGTCTTCCTGTCCTCTCTTTCATCATCCTCATCCGCAAAAATCGACGTTTTACTCAACGGTTTTATCTTCGGTTTCACGCCCTGCCCCAGCGGAACGACTTTGCGCTTTGCGGGGCGTTCCTCGGTTTCAGTTTCTGGTTGTGATGGTTTTTTCTGCGTGACGGAGTCATTATCGTACTCAAGTCCTCCTATTGTCGTAATCTCGGTCTCGTTCGCGGCGCCGCTGCGCTCATCGGAGTCGGAGTCGGAGTCGAAGACGGCTTTTTTGCGCTTTTGCGCTCCACCCGAGAGAGGATTCTTCTTTGACAGGCTAAGCAGTGTCTTGGGCGGCATTGTTTTCCGCACAGCGTGCATTCCTTCCAATCTTGTAAAAGTGTCACCTAAAGTCAGAGCAAAGAACTTCGGATCTTCGAACAACGTCAGTCCTAAACCCACGTGATTTGAAGCGCATTATCATATCAGCACGTGACTTGTATCACTATCTCCGCCCGATCTCCGTAGCAAACCTCCGCAATTTACCCAGAGCTCCCCCTCTCCATTACCAAACGCACGGCCAATCCGAAGACAAAGGCCGGCAAAATGTCATACTACTTCACAATCCTCTCCCCAACAGACGCTCCCCTTTTTAACATTGCCTTTGGTACCTCCAAATCCGGCGGCGATGGCATCGCCCGCTTTCGCTTTCCCGACGCCGCCCAGAACACGTATATGACGCAGTTTATAATCCACTCTAGTCTCGATATGCTTGAGGAGGCACAGTGGATGGGAGGCAATATGTATGCTACATACTTTGTTTAATCGGGTCAGATTAATGCGAAATAAGGCCAGATGTATATGCTAACATGTGTGTCTGTATGTCAGGTACCTAAAACACATCGACACATATCCGCCCGCTTCAGCATATATCTCTGCTTTTTTAACGCCCTCCGGCACAAGATTCCTGCTATTACACCAACCACCCCAGCCAAATCTACCTCCTTCTGGCGCCGGTGGTGGCAGTGGGGGGATTGGGTCAAGTACAATGAGCCTTGGTTCCTCCACGATCGGGATGGGAGGAACAGGGCTCTTCGGAGGGTCAGGTGTGGGTTCGTCGGGACGAACGTCGAGCAGTTCTATCGCGGCGAACCCGACGGCGCCGCAGACGGAGGAGGCGGTCAGGCAGTTTATGACGGAGGTCTATGAGGCGTATGTGAAGACGGTGATGAACCCGTTCTATAGAAGGGGAATGGAAATTCGAAGCCCGGTTTTTAGGTCGAAGGTATCGGCTGCGGGAAGGAAGTGGTTATAAACCATTCCTTTCTCCTGTCTATTATGTCTTTTGGCGAGGCGTTATGTTGGATGCTCCATGTTATGCTGTTTCAGCTTTATTGCCCTCCTAATAATGTTCATTGTATAATCAGAGCAGAGGAAGGCTAAACTGCTTGAAGAATGGGAAGTATTTAGCCAATGCTAATTAGACGTCATCTGAGGAGCCAGCTTCTTCACAGTGACCGCCTTGAAGTTTTCCACCGCGTGCATTACATCCTCCAGCTTGGCAACTGCACCGAAGATTCCACCCTCCATTTTCACCGATTCTATCGTGCTTACGTGGAGGGCCGGCTCGCTGGCTGCAGTACCATCTTCAAGGATGACACAATCGAAACCCCGGTCATTGGCCTCGCGCATCGTCGTGGACACGCATACGTCCGTCGTCACGCCCGCAAGGACGAGGTTCTTGATACCTTTGTTTCGGAGGAGAAGCTCAAAGTCCGTGTACGCAAAGGCGCCGCGGCCGGGTTTGTCAATTACCGGCTCGCCGGGGAGAGGATAAAGTTCATCAACGGTGTCATGGCCCAGTTCACCACGAATCAGAAGACGACCTAATGGTCCGGGAGAGCCAATCCCAAGTCCGGATGAATTATTCTGTGACCGATATGCTTCTCGACTTGAGAGTGTTGACAAATCGGGTCGGTGGCCTAGTCGATGTCAGATTGGGTCACGAGCAGACTATGGGATCAATCACCTTCGCGGGTATGATACACCGGAAACCCGGCTGACCTAAATGTGTTCAGTAGCCGCTGTAACTTTGGTATCAGCTCTCGTGCAGGTGATATGTCATAGCCTTGAAACTCCATATATCCACCTGGCGCACAAACTGCAAGATGGTCAGATACATTAAGGAAGTTATGGCATGGGCAGTTGCTGACAGTCTTTCTGCATATCAATGATAACCAGCGCGGTTGTATACGGTGTGAGCGTTGCATCGTGCGGCCAGTCATATGGAACCGCAGCGATCTGACCTTTTCGAACTTTGTGATGAGGAACTTGTCGTGGCTTTTCAACAATCGGACCATGGTTGTGTGTGCCATTCAAGACTGTCAGCGTCCAAATGCCAGGAGTTCCAGCTGCAACCAGCATAAACGGACAGTCCATCAGACGGGACGTGCGCCGCCGTTTCCTCGTCTCTTCAGTAAGGCCATTGCGCGGCCGGTAGTGCCCGCCTCGGTCACACCGCAACCACACTTTAGCCGTACGCCCCGGCTTCTTCTCAGTTGGTGTACTAGATGACTTTACCACCACATTATATCCATGGGCTTTTGCATGCGCTTGCACAGAGGCAAGAAGCGATGTTCTGGCCACCACTCATGTGAGTGATTGAGTTTCCAGCTATGAGCATTGATAAAATAAGAAAAGGCACTTACTTGTCTGGGTATGTCCCTTCCGGCGGAGGTACAAGCTGCATTGACATATCCGGGATGTCTTGAAGATCGCTAGGCGCGTCGAGATTCAGATCGGTGGGGTCCGCCATGGCGACACGACTCGGAACGACCTCTCGTGAAGAAGTGCTAGAGCAGGCGTCAACATCATCGAAGGACCATCACCCGATTGTAATATAAGGACAGGGCACAAATCGATCTCTTTGAAGGTCCGACTTAAGCGGTGCGTGGAAGCAATGCCCAAGGGACTGATGCGAACCCAAGATCATCTCGTGCGTGGTTATAGCAGACAGCAGGTGTATATCTGAAGACGAGTGGACCAGCGCCCTGGAAACGTGGCCTGTCGATCGAAACCAGCAAGACTTACCCAAGAACTTAGAAAACAAGAATATTGTGGTTCTAATTCAGTCACAACCTCATAAACCTGTATGGCTGGCAATACCAGCAATCTGGGGCCTGCCGCGAGTGAGCCGTGCAAGGCTGGAGTGAGGCAACAGAGGTGTGTGTTCACTGGACATCACGTGTTGGGCTGCCCGTGATCTGGTCTCGACCAAGCACCCTGTGGGTGGCAATACCTACATAACGCTATCTAATTCCACATTATCTTTAAATACTAACTTATGACATATTGTATCGTGACTAGTCATCAAACACCGCAATTCAACTGAATGAACTGTCAGATGTTATCAAGGTGGTTTATTTAGCATGATGACTTTGCTAAGCTTCTAATTCCATTCAATATATCAAGTCATCAAACTTTATCTGTGGTTAGTGAAGTCCACAATTGCTCGTAGGATGACCCCAATATATACTTCTGCGTCTGACCACTGTTGGCCTAAGGCCTCTGCTCGTTTCCATATAATTAAGCATACAATCAATGAATTCTTCTACTATGAACTGCCCTAAATCGTGTCAAGGAAATCTTCTGGCTCTACCTAGTTCCAAATCCAACTCTGCTGAACATCATTTGGGCGATGAGCATGAGTCAAGTCTCATGCTATTGCATTCGAACTAGTTCCACGCACTTGATGCCTAAAGATCAAGACAACCCAACTAAGCACGCATTGGGCCTAGCAGGATCGCCATGGTCACCGCCTGGCCCTGGGAGACTATCCTAGGTGGGCTAGCCTAAATTGCTGTTCCCGTGGTCACAGCGCATCCACATGGTTCCCAGGCCCGGGTTTGTATCACATCTCTTTCCCCCAACATCATCAACAAACCCCCCTTCCGCCACGACGAGCACAACACCAACCACCTTCAGCCCTCTGTGAGGAATGCGCTCAAGGTAAGTTCACTCGGGGCTGCTTTCCCCCTCTTCTTCTGCTCTTCTTTGCTTGCGACCTCCCGTCTCGCTGTTAAATCCGCCGTCGCGATCTCCTCGTTCGCTGCGACACCGCCTCGGCCCCTCCAACATCGTTCCGGTCCATGCATAGCGGTTCTTCCAACTAAACACCGGATACTGCGCCCATATATGACCTCGATTGAGTGTTTCTGGCATCGTTGTTTTTGACTTCGGTCCAAACTATTCAACTGGCCTGCCTGACTGCACTGCTGCCAATTAAGTCTCCTGACGTGCACCCCTACACCAGCCTCACCTGGTGTGGGCATAATGCCTTCCGCCGATGAGCCTTCTTCAACCCGCACAAACGGGACCAGTTCTCGATCGGATCAGCTTGCGTACTACAAGAAACAGTATGAACAACTTGAGTCTGAGCTCGCCGATTTCCAGACTTCCAGTCGCGAATTAGAAGCAGAACTAGAGAAGGAAATTGAGGCGTCTGAGAAGCGTGAGCGACAGTTAAAGGAGAAGGTGGACAACTTGAGATACGAAGTTGAGGAGTGGAAGGTTAGTCTGGCCATCCTTCCCTTTTTCCCGCCGCGTCATCAAACTTATATCTCCCCCCTAGTCGAAATACAAGCAATCCAAGTCAGAAGCCAGTATTGCCCAGAATACGCTGCAGAAAGAAATAACTTCGCTGCGTGATGCGAACCTGACACTACAACTTAAGTTGCGGGACACAGAAGTTGCCAATGATGATTATGAACGTCAGGCCCGGCATACAACCTCATCCCTGGAGGATATGGAGTCCAAGTACAATCAGGCTCTTGAGAGGGAGGTTCTATTGGATATGGAGTATAAACAAGGCGAGCAGGAACGGGAGAAACTGCGCATTGAGAATCAGCGGCTCCGTGATGAATTGAACGATCTGAAGATCGAAACTGAGATCGTTCAAGAGAGGCTCAGGAATAATAACCGCCGCCGCCGCCCAGCACCTCTTGGGCGCAGTCCCTCGACGCCGCATACTCCTGAGATCTTCGACCGTTCTCCAGGAGATTCGATAGTATCTTCGCCGCTTTTCAGCACCCCTCCAACCAAGTTATCGCTGACACTGGCTTCTGCAACTGCAACGCCACCGTCACCTCCCATGTCTGAAACGTCAAGTAGTATGCGCAAGTCATTAAATGCAGCATCAGGATTTCCCCTCCAGAAAGCATCGGCTTCCGAATCTTTTGGTACACGATCGCTTTATGGCAATAGACCGCAACGGTTTCAAGCTCACTCACGGGCTACCTCTTACGCATTTAGCAACGGTCGCTCCACCCCCTCTGCCACCACTACCAGACCTAGTTTGCCTAAAGCGAACAACAATACCGCAAATCGCCCATCTGGGATACCTAAATCCGGCTCGCTATATCAGATTCGTGGACTTATTGGGAAGATGCAGAAGCTGGAAGAGAGGGTTCAGTCTGCCAAGTCCAAGCTACCTCCTCCGTCAGAGACTGCTTCAAGAGCGTCCTCGCGTGCGGGCTCTATCCTCGATGCTAGTCCTGGTGCGGCGACAATCGCAATGCGGAGGGATACTCGCAAGCGACTAAGCGGCAGCAGCTTTAGCTCATCCGTTAGGGACGGCGATGGTGCCCCTTCGTATGTCACATCCAGCCGTCCGTCTTATGGCACTAGGACACAAGGAGACAGCCGTCCTAGCAGTCGTACCAGTTTCTCCAGTTCCCTCAGTCACAGTACCCACCCAAGTGTGACGCCTTCCAATCGCCCAGAAAGTCGCCAGAGCCGCACCAAAACTCCACTGGGCCATTATTCCACCAATCCTACTACAGAAAGTCGACGACCACGCTCGTCACTCAGCAACCCGGCGGGGCAGTCTACCCCAATCAACGGCATGTCGTACATAGACGAGGATGAAGACCTTGCCGAACAGTTCAATATGCGTGCAACGATCAGCTCAACTCGCCCTACCCGTCTTCCGTCATTCTCCAATCCAGCTTTCTCTACACCCACTGGTTTGAAGAAACGGTCAACTAGCGGCATGTCAGGAATTCCAGCACCTCGCACCTTGCGACGAGGAAATACCATGGGGCCGCCCAAAACGAAACCGAAGCCGGTGGCCGGTGATTTGGGTGAGACATTCTGAACGGCTGCGCGTTGGCTAGTTCATTTCTTTGACTTTCACGGCTGGTAATCTGCTTAATCAATAGATCTGGCCGTTCAGGATACTGACAGTTTAACCCTTTCCCTTCACGCCGGCTTCCCTTTTATGGGGTCCGTGGTGTTATTGGAAGATCCTGTTCTCGGAGTACATTGGAAAGGTTGTTTGCCTTGGTTGCTTATAGACTGGATTTCGTGTCATACCTCTCACCACATACTTGTACAGTCGGAGACTTGTATCACCGTGACGGTTTTGATTACTGCCGGGGACGATGCTCCTAGAGCTGAAGGCCCATCGGCGTCCAAGCTGTGACTCAGCGCTCATTTCTTAGGGTTGTACATTTGGTCCTGTGTATCGTTGTATTAGGCGTTATAATACCCAGTGACTTCGAAATCAATAATCTTCTCAAATATCATCCTTGCGTATTCTTGCATATCCTGGGTACGTATGAAGTAAGTGACTACAGAGGTTTTGTTGCCAACGGCTCGGGCCGAGGTGGTGCTGATTTTACCCCAGTAAGTTTAGTGCCTTGCAGACGCTTTGATCCATTCGGTGGTATGACGAGATCATACGTTAGCCGCAGAGCAAGAACCGAGCAGGTTCTGGGCTATACGAGGCGCTCCCGGAGTCATTCCGGCTATGCAGGTGCAATTTCTAGGATAATGTTGCAATCCGTTGCAGGGAGACTACATTTTTGGACATAACAGCCGCCCTGGTTTAAGGTCCTACGATGCAGTATCTGTCATATTCGATACCAACGGCAACGGGTCAATCGAGGCTTTCGCCTCAATTACTGAAGTACTCACCCTGATTTCCCTGAGGGTAGGGCTTTAGTCCGGTTCACGACCGGGAATTACGCCCGAATTCCCTATCTCTGTTCTGAGATCGTCGACCTACTGGATAAGAAGCCAGAAGGTACAAACACACGACCGTACGCCGCACAGCCTCTGTCATATACCATAATGAGAGCCCACGAGCCCAGGCATTCCGGGCCCTGCTTATTTTGGGTTGCAAAAATAGTTTGGGTTGCTTTCCGACCACAGCAAAGATGATATTCCAGTACCGCTCCGACCCTGATCTATGCACCAGTAACCGTTGAATTTTGGGGCTCCGTGAGTTGCGCAAAAGTCAGGGTTGAGTGTGGTGAGTGTGGGCGATACGGTAGAATCCAGAAGGGGGGTGCTCATCAACTTCCCGAGTGGTAATATCTAGTCTCAATATTTATTCAGTAGCCCGCAGAAGATGGACTTCAGGGAACGGCTTTTACCCTCGGGAGAAGACTGCGCATCATACATCATATTTTTGGAGCGGTAATGCCGACGATCTTATTGGCAGACCGGTGCGTATGTCAAATCTGACTTTATTTTGGTACTGACTAGCTTGCCCTTTCCCCGAGTCTAGACGGCCTAGCCGACGGATAACGGGCACTATGTGCTTCAAGAGAGATCGATCGTCTCTTCAGACTGTCTCCGCGAGCCTTGGGGCTAGGGCATTGCACAAAATCGAATTTCCTCTCACCCAACAAGCCCAACGAAGTGGAAAAGACATCCGTTCAATGATACTGGAGGCGGCGGAGAAAGCTATCGTCTCATTTGAAGTCAAAAAAAGGAGTCTCTACCACGGGGCAGAGGCAGCCACATCCTGAAATCCGGCTGATCGAGCAAGAACCAGCGCCCGTTTGTTACTATACTGCAGTGATGAGTCGTGACTCGTGAGGCTTAAGACTTGCACCTGAGAATACCCCCATACCGCATATGGTTAGTTATCAGGAGATTTGCTGAGGCCGATCCTCTCCCGAGGACCAACTCCCCAACGCGAGCTTCACACCTGAAGCCTATGATTGGTGGGTTACTTGACCGGTGCCAACATTGTCCGAAGGCGGCTAGTATATTACCGGTCGATACCACTACCGTTTACTGGTTACCGTACGTATTGAGCTTACGGGCTGAGACCTCGACGACAGAACTACGGCATATTTTAAGAGCAACAACAGAGCATGGCTGCTTCGTTAATGTTTGCCACTGGAAGTCTGGCAAGAAAGATAACAAGATGCTAGGTTTGAACTAACTGCTGGCGGCGTTGCAAACTCGGACTGCTCGGATTCTTTCGAGGACAGAATTGTAGGATTAAAACTCCCGAGCCGACGCTTACTCCGGGAACAGGCCCTGTACAAACTTGACCTGTAAGTACTATCGAAATCTTACTGTACTCCGCATACTCCGGTCAACATGCAGTCAGCTTATACTCCGGAGAGACAAGCAGATAAAATTAATATACTCCTGTAGCGAGACAGGCCGTTATTAATTCCCAGCTGAATAATTCACGGATACAATCCACGCGTGGAAGAGGTCGTTCGACGCAGCTGAGATTCAAGCTGTTTTTAAATCAGAGCGGATATATCAAGCGCTGCCTTATACTCCGTAAAGATAATGTACTCTGCGTAATTACCGAACAACACCTGACTGAAAAACCAAAAAAAACCAACTCCAATCATCGGAGCGGAGTATTATTATTTGGGGCCAAATGGACGTCATTGGGAGTTGGCACCCGACATGAGACACTAAGGATATTGGAATTGCATAGGCAAGACATACAAAGTAAAACGGGGCAGAAAAGTGGTGGGAAGAGTGCGGGCGGCCCAACAATGCAGTTCAATGGGGTGGGAATCCTGGACCCGGACTCCGAAAGATTCATTACTGCCGCGTATCCAAATTACGTTCCTGATCCAGCTCGGTCTTTTTCTAAGATTCTCCTCGCCTCTGTATCATATACTTTTTTCCCTGAGATTAAAAGAAGAAGATTATTAGGAATCATTTTCTCCTCTTGTTCATTCTAGACTTCTTCTTCTGACTCTCTTTGACCGGTGGTGGTAAGTACTGCGAAATCCTTCCGTTCCTGGCGCTGTACCGCCGTTTGCGACTTGAGGCGAGTACAGTAGCTTTCGATTTTTCTGGGACCCTTCTGGTTAACATTGCGTTACTTCTGTCAGCCCAGCTCTTTCTCTCTTCATCCTCCTTCCGGCACGAATGCTCCCTCCTGCCTAATTGACTTCTCCTAGCTCTTCTCTTCTGATTCTCTAACCCGGGCTTATCTCACACCCCTGTCGTTTCACGAATTGAACGAGGCCCATATTCTCCCTTTCTCTCAGGACCTTCGGGCTGTTTCCGCCGACTTTCCTACTTTCCTCCCGAACTTCTTTTCGAGCTGCGCATTAATATATATCGCATGGGAAGCGTTTAATACATAATACTCAAACAGCCACTGCAACCATGGGCGTCCCAGACGGTACAACAAACGGCCACGGAGGTTCTCGAGCCGCCAAACACAACCTCCCCTCACATTTCATTGGTGGCAACCACTTAGACGCTGCTGCCCCGAGCAGCGTCAAGGACTTTGTTGCTAACCATGAAGGTCACTCCGTCATCACCTCGGTGAGTTTTGTTTGCGACGGTTGAAGAATAATCTGGAGGCGGTCGGACCGGCGACTGATTAGAACCCTCATTTTCAGGTCCTTATCGCGAATAACGGTATCGCGGCCGTTAAGGAGATTCGATCCGTCCGAAAATGGGCTTACGAGACATTCGGCAACGAGCGTGCCATTCAATTCACAGTGATGGCAACCCCAGAAGATCTGGCGGCGAACGCCGACTATATCCGTATGGCTGATCAATATGTCGAGGTATGGGAACGTCTTTTGGATAATTTGGAGCGAGTTAATATAGGTCAATGTTGTTAAATCTCCTTGCAGGTCCCTGGTGGTACAAATAACAACAACTATGCCAACGTCGAGCTGATTGTGGATGTGGCTGAACGGATGAACGTTCACGCCGTCTGGGCCGGTTGGGGTCACGCCTCTGAGAACCCCCGGTTACCAGAATCGCTAGCCGCTTCTCCCAAGAAGATTCTCTTTATTGGACCTCCCGCCTCTGCGATGCGATCTCTTGGTGACAAGATTTCTTCCACCATCGTCGCTCAGCACGCCAAGGTACCGTGTATTCCGTGGTCTGGAAGTGGTGTGGATGAAGTGAAGGTCGATGAGAACGGCATCGTTACGGTGGAGGAAGAAGTTTACAACAAGGGATGCACATTCTCGCCGGAAGAGGGTCTAGAGAAAGCCAAGCAGATCGGATTTCCTGTTATGATTAAGGCCTCCGAGGGTGGCGGTGGTAAGGGTATCCGTAAGGTTGAGAAAGAAGAGGACTTTATCAACCTGTACAATGCTGCGGCTAATGAGATTCCTGGGTCACCTATCTTCATCATGAAGCTTGCCGGTAACGCCCGTCACTTGGAAGTACAGTTGTTGGCTGACCAGTACGGTAACAACATTTCTCTCTTCGGTCGTGACTGTTCCGTACAACGACGACACCAGAAGATCATTGAAGAGGCGCCAGTAACAATCGCGAACCCTACAACTTTCCAGGCGATGGAACGTGCCGCCGTGAGCTTGGGTAAGCTTGTCGGTTACGTCTCGGCCGGTACGGTCGAGTACCTGTATTCGCACGCTGATGACAAATTCTACTTCCTGGAGCTCAATCCGCGTCTGCAGGTCGAGCATCCCACCACTGAAATGGTCACTGGTGTCAACTTGCCCGCGGCCCAGCTCCAAATAGCCATGGGTATTCCTCTGCACCGGATCCGTGACATTCGTCTGCTCTATGGTGTCGATCCCAACACATCGGCGGAGATAGACTTCGACTTCTCCAGCGAAGAGAGCTTCAAAACTCAACGCCGTCCTCAGCCCAAGGGACACACTACCGCTTGCCGTATCACCTCCGAAGATCCCGGTGAGGGTTTCAAGCCTTCTAGTGGAACAATGCACGAGCTGAACTTTCGGAGTTCATCTAACGTTTGGGGTTATTTCTCTGTCGGAACAGCGGGTGGAATCCACAGTTTTTCCGACAGCCAGTTTGGTCACATCTTCGCGTACGGAGAGAACCGCTCCGCCTCGCGAAAGCACATGGTTATTGCCCTGAAAGAATTGAGCATTCGTGGTGATTTCCGGACGACAATTGAGTACCTAATCAAACTTTTGGAGACGCCAGCTTTCGAGGAAAACAAGATCACCACTGGTTGGTTGGATCAGCTGATTTCCAACAAGCTGACTGCAGAGCGTCCCGATACAACTATCGCCGTGCTCTGTGGTGCTGTCACTAAAGCCCATCAGGCTAGCGAGGCGCGCCTTGAAGAGTACCGTAACGGCATTCAGAAGGGTCAGGTTCCCTCCAAGGATGTTCTGAAAACTGTCTTCCCCGTAGATTTTATCTACGAGGGTAAGCGGTACAAGTTCACTGCCACCCGTGCCGGCCTTGACAGCTATCACCTCTTCATCAATGGTTCTAAGTGCTCGGTTGGTGTGCGTGCCTTGGCTGACGGTGGACTTCTCGTCCTCCTCAACGGTCGGAGTCACAATGTATACTGGAAGGAGGAGGCAGCTGCTACCCGTATCAGCGTGGACGGCAAGACTTGCTTGCTCGAGCAGGAGAACGATCCTACTCAACTTCGTACTCCCTCTCCTGGAAAGTTGGTCAAGTTCACCGTCGAGAACGGCGAGCATGTCCGTGCTGGTCAGCCTTTCGCTGAAGTTGAAGTCATGAAGATGTATATGCCTCTTATCGCCCAGGAGGACGGTATTGTTCAGCTCATCAAGCAGCCCGGTGCCACCCTTGAGGCTGGTGACATTCTTGGTATTCTTGCCCTTGATGATCCATCCCGTGTCAAGCATGCTCAGCCTTTCACCGAGCAGCTTCCGCCGATCGGACCCCCTCAGATCGTTGGTAATAAGCCTGCTCAACGATTCTTCCTCTTGCACAGCATTTTGGAGAACATCTTGAAGGGCTTCGATAATCAGGTGATTATGAACTCTACTCTCAAGGAGCTTATCGAGGTCCTTCGCGACCCCGAGTTACCTTACAGCGAATGGAACGCCCAGTCTTCCGCTCTTCACTCTCGCATGCCTCAGAAACTGGATACTCAGCTTCAAAACATTGTTGACCGTGCTCGTTCTCGCAAGGCTGAGTTCCCGGCCAGACAGCTGCAGAAGACTATGGTTCGGTTCATCGAAGAGAATGTCAACCCTGCCGATGCCGAGATCTTGAAGACTACCCTTCTTCCCTTGGTCCAGGTTATCAACAACTACCTTGAAGGCTTGAAGGCGCACGAGTACAAGGTGTTCGTTGGACTTCTTGAGCAGTACTACGCTGTTGAGAAGCTGTTCTCTGGCAGCAAAGCTCGATACGAGGATGGTATTCTTGCCCTCCGTGAGGAGCACAAGGATGATGTCGCCACTGTTGTGCAGATCGCCCTGTCTCACAGCCGCATCGGCGCAAAGAACGACCTCATCCTCGCCATCCTCTCGATCTACCGCCCTAACCAACCTGGTATGGCCAATGTGGGCCAGTACTTCAAGTCGATTCTAAAGAAGCTGACGGAGATTGAGTCGCGTGCTGCGGCCAAGGTCACCCTGAAGGCTCGTGAAGTCCTCATCCAGTGCGCTCTGCCATCGCTGGAGGAGCGTCTTTCCCAGATGGAGCTCATTCTGCGCTCCTCTGTTGCGGAGTCTCAGTACGGCGAGACCGGCTGGGCCCACCGTGAGCCCGACCTCGGTGTCCTTAAAGAGGTCGTCGATTCCAAATACACCGTGTTCGACGTTCTGCCACGCTTCTTCGTTCACAAGGATGCGTGGGTCACTTTGGCGGCTCTCGAGGTCTATGTGCGCCGTGCCTACCGTGCCTACTCGATCCAGGGTATACAATATCACCACCAGGGAGAGCCGGCATTCCTGTCTTGGGACTTCACAATGGGCAAGCTGGGTCAGCCTGAGTTCGGTTCCATGACTGCCGTCACCCATCCCTCTACGCCAAGCACACCTACCACTGAGTCAAACCCCTTCAAGCGCATCTCCTCAATCAGCGACATGTCCAACTTGTTGAACGACAGCCCCAACGGGACTCCCAGAAAGGGTGTCATCCTTCCTGTACAGTACCTTGAAGACGCCGAAGAGTACCTCACCAAGGCTTTGGAAGTGTTCTCAAAGGCTGGCACTAGGAAGCCTAGCGACCACGGCCTGATTGCCTCTCTCGAGGGAAAGCGCCGCCCGGTTCCCCGTACTGACAGCGAGTCTACTGAGCTGACCGGAGTCTTGAACATCGCCATCCGTGACATCGAGGAGCTTGATGATGCTCAGATCGTTGCTCAGATCAGTAAGCTCGTTTCTCGATTCAAGGACGAGTTTCTTGCTCGCCGCATTCGCCGTGTGACGTTCATCTGCGGTAAGGATGGTGTCTACCCCAGCTACTACACCTTCAGGGGTCCCACCTACGAAGAGGATGAGAGTATCCGCCACAGCGAGCCTGCCCTGGCCTTCCAGCTCGAACTCAACCGTCTTTCCAAGTTCAAGATCAAGCCCGTATTCACAGAGAACAGGAACATCCATGTTTACGAGGCGATTGGCAAGGGGCCTGAGAACGACAAGGCTTTGGACAAGAGGTACTTTGTTCGTGCTGTCGTCCGTCCCGGCCGACTCCGTGACGATATTCCCACTGCGGAGTATCTTACCTCGGAAGCTGACCGCTTGATGAACGACATTCTTGACGCCCTTGAGGTCATTGGCAACAACAACTCCGATCTCAACCACATCTTCATCAACTTCTCCCCGGTTTTTAACTTACAACCCAAAGATGTGGAAGAGGCATTGGCAGGCTTCTTGGATCGCTTCGGCCTTCGCCTATGGCGTCTCCGTGTCACTGGTGCTGAGATTCGCATCCTATGCACCGACCCCACCACTGGCATGCCATACCCTCTGCGTGTGATCATTAGTAACACTGTTGGATATATTATCCAGGTTGAGCTTTACATCGAGAAAAAGTCAGAGAAGGGCGAATGGCTTCTTCACAGCATTGGTGGCACCAACAAGCTTGGCTCCAACCACTTGCGTCCGGTTTCCACCCCTTACCCTACCAAGGAGTGGCTGCAGCCTAAGCGCTACAAGGCTCACGTCATGGGTACTCAATATGTCTATGACTTCCCTGAGCTCTTCCGTGAAGCTTTCCAGAACTCATGGACCAAGGCCGTTGAGAAGAGCCCGAGCTTGATCGAGCGTCGTCCTCCTCTTGGCGAGTGCATGGAATACAGCGAGCTTGTTTTGGATGATACCGACAACTTGGTCGAGATTTCTCGCGGCCCTGGTACCAACACTCACGGTATGGTTGGATGGATAGTTACTGCTCGAACTCCCGAGTATCCTGAGGGCAGACGCTTCATCATTGTTGCCAACGATATTACCTTCCAGATCGGTTCGTTCGGTCCATTGGAAGACAAGTTCTTCCACAAATGTACCGAATTGGCTCGTAAGCTCGGAATCCCTCGTATTTACCTTTCTGCCAACTCTGGTGCTCGTATTGGTATGGCAGATGAGCTCATCCCGTACTTCTCCGTTGCTTGGAACGACCCTGCTAAACCTGAGGCTGGCTTCAAGTACCTTTACCTCACTCCCGAGGTGAAAGAGAAATTCGACGCCAGCAAGCAGAAGGAGGTTATCACTGAGTTGATTTATGATGAGGGCGAGGAGCGCCACAAGATCACCACCATTATCGGTGCCAAGGATGGCCTTGGAGTTGAGTGTCTTAAGGGTTCTGGTCTCATTGCTGGTGCCACTTCCCGCGCTTACGAAGACATTTTTACCATTACCCTCGTCACCTGCCGTTCAGTCGGTATTGGTGCCTACCTCGTACGTCTTGGACAAAGAGCTATTCAGGTCGAGGGCCAGCCTATCATTCTTACTGGTGCTCCTGCCATCAACAAGCTGCTCGGAAGAGAAGTCTATACTTCCAACCTGCAGCTTGGTGGTACTCAGATCATGTACAGGAACGGTGTCTCTCACATGACCGCTGCCAACGACTTCGACGGTGTCGAGAAAATTGTCGACTGGCTCTCCTTTGTCCCTGAAAAGAAGGGCTCTTTGCCTCCCATTCGACCACTCGGCGATTCTTGGGATCGTGATGTTTCTTACTACCCTCCTGCGAAGCAAGCATACGATGTCCGCTGGCTCATCAATGGTAAGGAAGACGAGGAAGGTTTCCTCCCTGGTCTTTTCGACGCCGGCTCCTTCGAGGAGGCTCTCGGTGGCTGGGCTCGCACCGTCGTTGTTGGCCGTGCTAGACTTGGTGGCATCCCTATGGGTGTTATCGCTGTCGAGACACGCTCTGTGGAGAACGTTACTCCAGCTGACCCTGCAAATCCCGACTCCATGGAAATGATCACCCAGGAAGCTGGCGGTGTCTGGTACCCTAACTCGTCCTTCAAGACTGCCCAGGCCCTCCGTGACTTCAACAACGGTGAGCAGCTTCCCGTCATGATCCTGGCTAACTGGAGAGGTTTCTCTGGTGGACAACGTGACATGTACAACGAGGTTCTCAAGTACGGTTCCTACATCGTCGATGCTCTTGTCAAATACGAGCAGCCCATCTTTGTGTACATTCCTCCTTTCGGTGAACTCCGTGGTGGTTCTTGGGTCGTTGTCGATCCCACCATTAACCCCGACCAGATGGAAATGTACGCCGATGAGGAGGCCCGTGGTGGTGTCCTGGAGCCTGAGGGCATCGTCAACATCAAATTCCGTCGCGACAAGCAGTTGGAGACCATGGCTCGTCTGGATCCTACTTATGGAGAACTTCGTCGCGCTCTTCAGGACAAGAACCTCAGCAAGGAGAAGCTTTCCGAGATTAAGGACAAAATGGCTGCCCGCGAGGAGCAGCTCCTTCCTGTTTACATGCAAATTGCATTGCAGTTTGCTGATCTCCACGATCGTGCTGGCCGCATGCAAGCCAAGAACACCATTCGCCAAGCCCTCACCTGGAAGAACGCTCGTCGCTTCTTTTACTGGCGTGTTCGCCGCCGTATCACCGAGGAGTACATTATCAAGCGCATGCTTACCGCATGCCCTGCTCCTATCCAGGGTGAAGGCAGCGGAGCCGTCGCCCAGGGCGCGTCGCCTGCCCCTAGCGACTCCCCTCGCACCACCCACCTCCGCACTCTGCACTCATGGACCCCCTTCCTCGAGAACGAGGTTGAGAACGACGACCGCCGCGTTGCCACCTGGTACGAGGACAACAAGGAGCTCATCCAGGAGAAGATTGAAGCTCTTAAGTCTCAAGCCATCGCTTCCCAGATCTCCGACCTCCTCTTCAGTAACCGCGAAAGCGGCCTCAAGGGTATTCAACAGGCTCTCAGCTTCCTCCCCGTTGAAGAGAAAGAATCAATTCTCAAATACCTCGGATCTAACTAGATTCGTCGAATCCCCCATTGTCTCTTCGAAGAACAAGCGTACTCCTTGTGTAGAATTGATTTATCGCATTACTACTATCTTCTTTCAAAGCGCCTTGCTTTTTCTTTCGTTTACATTCTTCAGGTCCAACCTCTTTTTAAGGCTGACGATTACTGATTGATTGATGGTGGCTTGTTATGTTCGACTTGACTGGGTTAGAAGGCACATGATATGGTATGGTTTGGATTTGCATATACTGTTGCGTGTTTGTTATTTAGCTTTTGCGTCTCTTTGAATGGAACACTTCATAAAATACCTGTCATTATATGCCTTCGATAGATTTCTTGTAGTCTCTAAAAAAGCGACCATCATTTGACGCTTGACACCTACTCCGAAGCTTATATACTCGCTATTTAGAAAGGCCTATTTTGTTTTTAGAGACGAGCTGCTGGTGTTCGACACTATATTCACTCCGGCTAGCACTTGAAATATCTACCATGGCTTAGAGAACGGCAAAACGAGTGATTAACTGTCTCCTAGCATGGGCAATCTAACCCAAAAGTAATCTCTCAGCAAAGTTGTCCCACAAGAGAGCTACGCAGTTCGTCATTGAATCTATCGAACAGGAAGAGAAGAAGGCGAGAAAATCTGGGCCAGCTGTTATGAGCGAGGTGAGAAAGGAGGAATTCCCAGCAAGGATGACCTTGGTTCTGTCTCTACTCGAAGTAGAGATAGCCTCTATTTTGGTCTATGACTGTGATGATATGCAAAAGAAGATCTACATCGTCCACGAGGATCTGCTCATGAGGTGTGCCGCATACATCTTGGAAATCTCCAAAGACGTGTCGCGACCATGCAGGGAAGAAGAACAGCGTTGCAGGGGGCAACGCTTGAGTCGTTATAGGCCAAAGCCTGGATCTCGGAAGCGAGAACGTGCCTCTTTCATATGTCATATGTGTTTTTTGATAGCTGAGTCTGGATTAAAGATGTAGCAAGTTTGGTGCTCAAAAGAAAGTTTGACATTATGTGTTTGACGAGTTCGAGAGTTTCTGTCTTGCGGATGACTAGAGCATTATACACAAGTATGGCGGCTTATAATTCGTGAATAATTTTTGCTACTCTATTTTTTGACTGTCTGTGAGAATGGATGACTGTTGGACTGGTTTGCCGCGGTTTAGGTGTATCATCTTAGTTTCCATTTGTGTACGGAAGTGTTACACCAGAAGTCTTCGCTGCGCTAGGATTGATGCTAATACTGCCAGTGTAACGGCTTTTTTCTGTCCTAAGAATTACTATGGCCACTAATATTTGGCATAAGGCTGTGGTGATATTACTAAGATGAGGAAGCAGAATACGATAAAAGTGTCAAAACTAGCAGAAATGAAGCTATCCGGAGATCCTCCAAGGCTCTGGCGATAGGTCTTCACACGCAGAAAGCTGACCCTTGATCTGTCTGCCCTTTCGGCTTCAAGCATCATAACCCTTCATCCTCCTATCATATTACCCCCATCATGTTGTATAACCCCCTGTATATGCCCTATGAATCTGTAGCTTTAGGAGTTTCCTTTGGACGACCAGAGCGCTTGCCGTCTTCCACATATTCAAGCTTCACCCTCATGCATTGAGCAGGATTGTAGCCACGATCTTGGCCCTTCTGGATTATGTCCCTTGTTGTACGGATGTTGACCTTAAGCATCTTGGCGATATCTGTTGGTTGGATTCCTAGGGCCCAGTAGGAAAGGATTTGAACTCGAAGCTCGTTTGGATAAGGCGTTGGCATTGTAGAGATCGGGATTGTAGAGATCGCAGGCAGGAAGGGGCGTATACAATTCGGAGGCAGAATCAGAGGCAGAGAGGCAAATAGCAGAAAAAGCGCTTCAAAACCAGATGCAATTGTCTGATCTGACAATAGCAATCTGGAGAGCTTTGAAAATGGGGGGCGCTATGTTGTTTGCTTTGGAAGATCGATACCTCAACTCATCTAGGTTACTTGTCCAATGACAGGTATTTGTATTACGGGACTTGACCTCAAATGTCACTCGTGCGGTGAAGACTCTTGGTGCACACCCCGGGTATAATTCCAGTATTCGTTGCGAGGGTGGAAATCTAATCGTACTGTATCATACGTTCGGTTACTTTGACATGCTCGTCTACAAGTTCAATGGCGATTGCGTTTCAATAGGCTTATTAGTTTATGAATAAAAACGCTCATATCAAAATTTGCGCAGGGGGTATTATATCAAAAGCAACGAGGTCATGAGAAAGGGTCATCGTGGGATAGGAAGATCAAGTCATACAGCGACGGGGTATATACATGGAAAACAAGTGAGGTGCATAAACACAGTGGAAGGGATAAGGTGATTAGGCAAGCTGCCTTTCCAGACTGCGACCCGGTCCTGGGGTGAGAATAGGCGGTAAATTTCGGTATGGCTCTCTGAGCCCACGACTAGTGTTGACTGCACCGACGCTCTGATCGTCAAGGTGCAGTTGTCGGTTGAGGTCAACGTGAAGTTGATCTGGCAATGGAGGCGGGCCGAGGTATCTAGGATTTGGGGGAACGGAGGGGTGCTGCATAGCAAAGGCCACAGGCTCATTAGGGCCACCTGGAAGTGTGACATTTGTCGCGTGTAGGGTGCGAGCGATGTCTTCGAGAAGGACCTCCATTGGAGCGATATAGGCGATGTGAAGTGCCTCGGACCATGCGAGCACAGCTCCACAAACGCGGCCGGTGGATTTTTCAAAGACCCAAGCACCAGAATCACCGGGAACTAAAGAGCGAAATTAGTACGAGAAGAGAGAAAAGGGACGAGGATGCTGGCAAGCAACACTCACTCACCTCCGAAGTTTCCATCCACCCCGAAGCTCGTGGAGAAGGTGTGACGACCATGCAGCTTCACCATTGTTAAAGCCTTCGAAATCTGTCCAATTTGCAACCCACTTGTTCGGCCACAGCAGTGAACATTGAGGCCACCAAGCTCTTCAAACCGTGCTATGTCGTTCAAGAAGATGGGATTCCGTTGTTGTAGGGGCATCGGTTCACCCGGTCTCTGTCTTGCTGGAGCTACTGAAGAGTGGGACGGCTTGTCGTAGACAATATTCCTCGTGTCCAAGCGATCCTGGTTGATCTTAATCAAAGCCCAGTCGATTTCATGCTTGATGCCCTGTCGTGTCCAGCGTCGAACGCCTGAGGAAGCATAAACGTATCCGAAAGTGTGGGAAGCAAGATGCTCGTCATCTCTATCCTCAGGGCTTGGAAAGAAATCTTCCCGAACGTCATCAATGGCTGGCTGGGTTACAAAAACAGGAGGCTCTTCTCCAGGTTCGATGCCAGCTGTGTCTCCGATCGACGCTCTGTCATCATCATCGTAAGCAAGGTCGTCGTCGCCCTCGTCGGATGAATACCCTTCAGAGAGCGCAAAGTCATCATAGTAATCGTCGCCATCCTCGTCATCGGAGACTTCGAACTCGAGACTATGTGCAGAGGAGTCATCGTCCCAAGCTGACATGAGCTGTGAATTTTGAGAAGCCAAATCGCGAGGCCAGTTTCCGGCTGACCGAAGCGGAGCATCCTCCACAGCTTCGTGTAAATCATCTGCATCCTCTTGATCACTGGGAGCCTCGAGCATGTGGTGTACTGTCATACCGTAAGGAACACCATCAACTAGAATGGCACCACCATACGACACGGGAGGGAGATGTTCTTCATTCATGAAGGCGCCCATGGATGCACCGCAGAGAGGCCTCGGCTGAAAGCAGGGGTTTGGGTCCTGCGGAGGAGGAGGGGCTTCGATCGTGCTAAGAGGTCCGGTCTTTGCAGGGCGACGGCGCTTTTTCCGGGGGACCTTTGATCGCTCGATATCTCCACGAAGCACAAGCAAGTCCCAGTCTTCTTTGTCATCAAGAGGAAAGTACTTCCTCAGCGCCGCCCTAACCTTCTTAACGCTAGCGCAAGTCACACAAATTGTCGTCCTCGCATTTTCCAAACCGTCGCCCGTCATCATGAGAGTGACACCGCATGATTCAGACGAGTCCTTCAATATCTTCTGCAGCAACTTCCTCAATTTGGGCAGCATGCGAAAGTTCCACTCGTCGAGGTGTTCTTGAGGAATTTCGACCGTTGTAAGTTTCTTGAAAGTGCGTCTCCTGAGCCTTTTTTCCTCAAGCCCAATTTTCATTAATTTGGTCTCAGAAGTAGGAGCCACAGTGACCGGTTGCGAGAAACGGGTTACTTGCTCGGATCCCTTGTACTCTCGCGCAGCTTGCTTTGCGGCATCTGCTTCGGAACCAGGGACGAGCGCTAGAGGAAGACAATCGTCCAGCTCTTCAGCTGCTGGGGCGGAAAAAATGTCGATCCTGCAGCACGACCATGTTATTTTACACAGGGTGTAGACGAAGTTCATGGAGAAGGAAAAAGTGCTCTCGGGTGCCGAGAGATCCAAGACCGGGTAGTGGAAGGTCTGCGGAATTCTCAAGTTGAGGTCATCGAATGGCTGGGTCGAAAGGTGGAAATTCGGTGCATCGAGACATAGTTGAACCACATGAATGTATGCGCTACCGCACTTGGGGCCCAGCTTTTTCAAATACATACTCTCCACCCTCTGCTTGAACATAGAGTTGTTGTATTTAAACTTCCACAGGCGGCTGATTGGCGTCCAAAGGCCAATCTCCATCAGAACCAAACCGAGAGAGTAGAGATCATATGCCCAGGCTGCATCATCCTCGATCAACCTCTTATCGTCGGGGTGGCGGTACATATTCGACGAAAGCGGCTCGGGAGACGGATTATTCCCGGAGAACTGAGCAAAGGAGGTGAGGTAAGGACGACGGAGGTTTTCAGTGACTCCAACTTGGTTTTGATTTGAGTTTGTCAGACCCTGGAAGATAAGAACATTGTGGCTGTTAATGTTTCCGTGAACGAGGTTCTGACTCCTGAGCTGCAACACAGCCATGAGGAGGTCATAAGCTAAGCGGAACCTAGTCTCCAGGCTCGGTACCGGAAAGTCGTCTCCCATTTGGAGAAGCGAGACCAAGGGCTTAGGCTTCAGGTCATTCAGAAGGTCGGTGGGGTTCTGGAGGAACGGGAAATAGTCGATTGGCATTTGATAGACGAAGGCGTAACGAGAATTGGGTCGGTCAATGTAGTACCCAAGAAAGTTCAGTAGTCCAAGGTGCGAGACCCGCGCATTCTGAACCAGCTGATCAAGTGTCTGATGCACATTATCAAGCCGTGCATCTTCAGGATATGGAGGTTCAGAGGACGAGTCAAGCACCATTGGGGTGTATTCAACAAGGATGCTAACGGTAGATTCCTTGATGTTGTGGCGGAAAGGCAGAGCTGATGTTTTCATGCGGCCAAGGACTCGAGAGTTTGTGGAAGCGGCGACCATCTCATACGGAGGTGGATTATTATCATGGGATGCACCGGTTAGTTGTAATGCTGAACGGTCGATTAGATACCTCTTTGATTCGATGGAAGCTTTACTGAAAGCTTTATTGAACTTGGGTTGTTCAAAGGCGGATGATTGGGTGATAGCATGGAGATTGGTGAAAGAAGAGTATTCAAACGCCTCCTTCGACTTCGGTGACTGAGGACTCTGCCTTTGCGTACTATCAAAAGACGCACCATGAAATGGTTTGGAGTTCTGAAGATTTGCGCGGCCCAGATCACCGCCAGGACTGCCGACCTGGGGGGAGGGATAAGATCGGGTGCGACTTTTACCCGAAGGCTGTGCACTGGCGGTCATATCACGGCGCGAGCCAGAAAGATCGTAAAGTACGTCGATACATGCCGTCAACTCAGTGAGCAAGGTCTTGGAACGAGCGATCTCAGCGCTGGTCCAGCTGGTCTTGTTCGAGAAACCGCCGAGGCCATCAGCCGCGGGAGACTCCGCTTTACCTCCCTTCGGAGGTAGATCCGAAGTGCCCTTATTCTGCAACCGTTCCGCCTCGCTGAGTATATCTTGGATCGACGACATCACGCTTTCCACCACATCACTAAAACCAGCTTGCGTCAGCGATTCGTCGATATCGTTCGGCTGAGCGGCGCTCGCATCGCTCCAGTCCAAACCCCATGCCAGAAGCCTATCTCTCTGTGTCTTGAAATTACGATGAATGGAAACGAGTTCGGGGTCATCGGCGGCGTTGGAGGCGGTAGTGACGCTCTCACAAGATGTCTTGGTGTCGGTATACATCTTTGTGAGGCGGCGCTGGAGGTATGAACCCCCATGGTGCGGGAGTACGGACATCTTGGCGACACCGGAGACGACTCGGGCGGATGCGGGGGCGGGGGTTGGTCTCAGAACATTTCAGAGGCGAGCGCTGTCGTTAAGTGAGCTGATGAAGCTAGAAGTATTGAAGCACAAGCAGCACGGCGTCGATGGACGAGAAAGTTAGGAGAAGGCTGCAAGAGAGGAGCAGGTTGCAATAAGAATACCTTGGCTGTGGGAGGGAATTGTGCTGCCTAACCAATAAGGAGTGGCGAGTGAAGCAAAGCCTCATCGCCAAGCCACAGATCGGAAGAATCACGTGGCAGGCAACCACTTTGATGTGCTGACTCAGTGCATTGGCGACCCACCTAACTAGTGACTAGTTACTGAATCGCACCTGCACACAATGATCTACTAGCATCTCTGCAGTCCGCATCAACAGATCTTCGTCACGATCTTCACCATCTATCCCTTGTCACCAACCTGCCATTTCTTGATGCCTAAGCTGGCGGTTTGCCACTAGCAGGCTCCTTGATGGGTGGTGAAGTCAAGAGCATTGACCGCCTCAATTAACTTACGAGATCTATTGATGCTTGCGGATCAGACCTAGGACTAGCTCCTGCTGTTATGGTTTGCTCTTGGGACAGGCAGAACAGTTCCAATCAGACATCACGACTTGACCGATGATTTACGACCTAGCCAGTTATTAACGTGCAGTACTGATTATCCAAAGAATTCGCCTGCTTCAGAAAACGAGACGGCTGGCTCGTGATCAAGAAGGCAACCTGCCATATACCCATGGCGGGTTACAACACAATCAGAACAAATCTTCGAAATGCACCATGGAGTAGGTGAGCTTCAAAGGCTCTTTTCTAGGCCTCGAATTCGCCCGCGTCGGTAGACTGGGGCCTGGGAACAACGAACTTGAGGGCATATTTTCATACCTTTGAGACTAGACCCTAACAGGCTGGAGCCTAATGAACAACACACTAATCTATGGATTAGATATGATCCAGATATTATGCTTGTGCTGTGTGTAGGAATTCTACTATGGTCTAGGACTGGAAGCAAATGCAGCTGCCTGGCCCGCACGAAGTGTTTGGTCCGCTAGATCCGCCAACGAGAAATCTATCAGCCTAGCGTGGGTGGGTGACGTTTCAGCCAAGCCGTATTGAGAATAAAGCATCGTTCAAACAATCCTATTTACGAGCGTGTGCTGCTGCAG
Organism: Aspergillus spinulosporus; assembly: GCA_003574815.1. Taxonomy (NCBI): domain Eukaryota; kingdom Fungi; phylum Ascomycota; class Eurotiomycetes; order Eurotiales; family Aspergillaceae; genus Aspergillus; species Aspergillus spinulosporus. The sequence goes on along the minus strand of QPHH01000004.1, from coordinate 1,355,014 downwards.
CACGTCCGGCCCTTCGACCAAAAACGGCCCCAGACGTAAGACCACTTCCTCCAGGGTAATTATCCCAAAACAGCCCACCCAACATCTCACCAGCACAGTATAGCCCAGGTACCGGCGAATTTGTAGCCGATGAAATGACGCCGGCAGTCTCATGGTCAACAGCTAACCCGCCAAACGTAAAGGTCACACCGCAAGTCACTTTAACAGCAACATACGGTCCCCGAGTAAGCGGTGTGGCCCAGTTCGACTTGGGCAGAGCCAGCTTCTTGCGGGTGGACTGCGTAGATAAACCATCTTTAATGGCTGGGTCCCATTTATGGTTCGGATTCTCATCCCGGAAAGCCGCAACAGCCTCATTATACTCCCTAATTGTATCCAGAAACTGGCTTGGGTCTCGCAATCCACGCTTAGCACATTGATCAGCCAGCTCTTCCAATGTATCCCCTGTAATTCTCTCCACAATCTCCTCCCTATACTCCTCCGCTCGTAACCAAGGCACCATATCAGCGTCCCAAACCTGAAACGCAACGTGGCCCGGCTGTGCCAGAATCGCCTTCCCAAAAACCGCATACGTATAGTTCCTCATATCGACACCCTCGTCAACAAATCGCTTTCCCTCGGCGTTTAGCATAAGCCCCAACGGATACCCCGATTTCGTAAACTCATTTGAGATTTCCCGGTCCCCGGAGTCAGTTGGTGCATTCGCATCCCATGCGACAGAGTGACACCCAGACCAATTTCCGGCTTGCTTTGCGGATGCATCGCGGATGGCCATCTCGAGACATGCGCCGTTGTTGTATGGTGTGCCCCGGACATGCGCAAAATCCCAGCCGGGACCGAGGAACTGTGTCCTCATTCGGGGGTTCGCTTCGAAACCGCCAGCGGCGAGGATAACAGATTTGGCAAAGATTTCTCGTTCGCCGAGCTCCAGGCCAGAGGTGAAGCCAGAAGCTTTAGAGGTAGACGTGTTTTGCACAATCACAGAGCGTATACCACCAGTAGAAGGATCAAGAATAAGCCGTTTCGCTGCTGTGTCGAACAAAATTTCAATGCCTAGCTTCTCGGCCGCGCGCCGCTCATCCTCAATCAAACCCTTCCCCCCATACTGCGTCTTCAAACACATCCCACCCCAGAATTTGAACCGGCCATCAATCTCGTAAGCCTGGCGGTTAAAACTCAATTGGAAGCGCACTCCATGCCCTGCTAGCCACTTGACCACATCGTTGCTATCCTGCGCAAGCGTCCTCGAAAGATTGGGATCTGACCGTCCAACACAAATCCGCGTAATGTCACCCGAGAAGTCTGCTGGTGTGTACGGCTCAATATCGATTTTAGATGCGTTCTCCTGCTCAACATTGTTCACGAGCGGGAGGATGTCAGTCAGGCCGGCATGGACGGTTCTAAAGGCTCCGGCTGTGAAGTAGGAGTTTCCTCCTGCCCAGTGCTCAGGGCAGGAGTCGATGAGAAGCACCCGATTTGCTCCAGATTCTGCGGCTGAGATCGCAGAGCAGAGGCCCGCGTTGCCGCTGCCGATTACTAGGACATCGATTTCTGGGGTGGATGGCATCATGAGGGGATCGTATTCAGTTCTAAGGTCAATCTTGGAGCTTTGGGTGGAGAATAAATTCCCATAACAGGCAGCTGGAGACGGTGAATGACCGAATAGAGGTGCAAGATAGTGCAAGCCTAGGACTGTGCAAGATAGACAAATTGTCGAGGTTGTATCTGTGACATGTAACATCTCTCGGCTACTTAAGAACGCTCGGCAGATCAACATGACGGAGAATCTCCGACAGCATATTTCAGCACACCATGAAGGTATTTATGCGAGTCAGGTGGTCATTTTCGTGACCTTGACTTGGGTTTTGTTTTTAGCAGTATGAGTCCAAGCTATATATGGTTGCAGCCCATCCGCAGGACGTATGATGCAATACCTAGACTGTCCCACCTAATTGCCCTACCTAGCGAGCTCGACCTATGGCTGAAAAGGATGAGAAGTCCGAGGGAAAGTAGAAAATGAAAAGTGTGATCTAATAAGCTACATATATGCTTAGATCTAATCTATGCCTCCGGCATCACTCCCTCAAGAAGTTCCCCTAGAGGATAACCTCCCATGTATGATTGATAACGCAAGCACCCAACAACGGTTGTGCCACCAATGCCAACATTACCCGGTCTGATGCAGCCCAATTCAAAGTGCTTCTTTGTGATATCCTTGCAGGTAAGACCAACCATCGGGACCACCGGATTCTGATTCGGGCCCTCGCAGCCTTTTTCCCAGGAGATGATGGAATAGTAGACCTCTGTCGAGGTGGGAAGACCACCAACTATCCACTCGATCTTGTCGCCCGGCCCAAGAGACATGTCATCTTTGCTAATTCCGTCGCTCTCGCACTTCTCGATAAGCTCGTCGACCAGAGTGTCATTTTTGATGTTGATGGGATCAGTATCAAGCAGACAGACAGTCTCTTTGACGAGGCTCTCCGCGCTTGGAAGTGGCTTTGCTGCCCCGCTTTCAGCAGGAGAGGAAAGGTCAGAAGAGTCCAGGTCTTCAGGTTGTGATAGATGGACACCTTTAATTCCACCGCCGCGCAACTGAGAGGTATAGCGTAAACAACCAACTACAATAGAGCCACCGTAGCCGTGATTCGTCTTACAGTTTTCCATCTTGAAATTATCGACAATGAGCTGGTGGCAATTGCGACCGATCATCGGATGGTGGACATTCTGCGCCGGCCCCTCGCAGCCTTCTACCCATTCGACATCAACAACGTACCATGGTTCTTCATGGGGAGAGTTCCCAGATGCTAATGAGTATTCAATACGCTCGTCGCCGGGACCGAGCATCGTTTGGTCGTTGATGGGTCCCTGCCCGTCACGGCATAGCTCGGCAACATCCTCGACATTTGCTTGGTCTAGCTTTGCGGGAAGGAAGTCGTCTTCCTCGAAACATATTCGCTCGCTGACGAGATCCAGATTGGCTGAAAGTGTTCCCTCTGCATTAATAGTGGGCTTTGGCGGCACGTAAGTCGGAAGGGTAAAGCCTGGAGGTTGTCCTGGTGGGTTGAGTGGTCTAACGCTGGTAGTTGTGATGAACGTGCTTATAGTCGGGGAGGCAGTCGACGAGGACGTAAGTATTTGGCATAAGTCGTTGTAATTGACATCTCGTTGCTGAAGTTGAGCAGGAACATGAGGAAATATCCAGAATCCAGCATCGTCAAACATCTTTCCGCTTACCCACAATCGATAACGACCGACTGCAATGCGCTGGTTCCCTGCTTGCAAAAAATGATCTACTGGTGAGACTTCTAGAATCACTTTGCCCCAATGCGCATTATCACCCTGGGCCAAATCGCGAGGGCCAGGTTGATAGCCGACAGTCTGACCATCTGCTCCTTGTGGAATTCCCCATGGAGAGCTTTGATATAGGAACGCAGTCAAAAGCTCAGCTAGCAATGAGACTCGGTATTCGTACTCAAGGCGTTGCCCATCTTCAGTTTTAGGTGTAACCACGAAGACTCGAGGTGTATTCCTCGGGTGTAGAGGTCCAGGATTTACCCATGTCCCAACAAAGCTTGAGATCGGCTCAACATTATCAAACTCATCCCCGCCTTGAGTGAGAGCATCGAATGTGTACTTCTTGAAGTACGCTTCATCAGTCTCATAGATCTGACCCTTCTCATCACGATTTATAAAGGTGGGCTTCTCCCAGATGTGCGAAATGTACGTGCCCTTGCTCGAGACGATGATCACCGAGGTACATCCATACAATCCTTTGATGCCCAGGACTGTACTTGCCTTTTCGGGGAACGCGAACCACATCCCGGCCGTTGACCTTCTGGGGAAATCGAACCATGCTGTCTCCCTCGTCAGTCTCCTGTATATGTCAATCAGATGTTCTTGTTGCGTGTTGGGAAGAGGATTGGCGCTGTCATCCTCACGTCTGAGCAGCTCGTGTCCTTGTTGGCGAATGCTCAAATCAAGCACAGAACTGTATATTTGGCTCTCGGTGGGCAGGACGGCCACTGTAGTCGTGGGGATCTTTTCACAGTCAACTGATGAGAGAGTTACCCAGGCTCCTCCTCCAGCCGAACACGCATCGCCGCAATTTCCAGGCTCACAAAACTGTGTAGGAGCTGGGGTAGGTATTGGAGACGACGTCGGAGAGGATATGGGAATCGGGCATATTTGGTGGCCATCGAGTGAGACATCCCGTCGCTGCACTTGGTCAATGGGAGGACGAAGAGAGTTCCATTCAGCGTAGAATAAAGCATCCTTAACAGCAACACCCATTACCCACAAACGGTAACGACCGACTCTATGATAGTGTTGGAGGTCGGGTACATCAAACCGGTAATATGGTGCGGCATCTAGGAGGACTTTGCCAATATGATCATCATCGCTGTAGATCGAATATTTAGAGGTACGAAGGTAACCGTAAACTTCGTAATTTGCTCCATCTGGAACTTCTCCTTCGTATTCTTGGTATAAGAACGCAGTGATATGGCTTCCTAGCCAATGAGTTCGCTCTGAATATTGGACCAGCGCAGAGCCTTCCTCGGACCAAGGTGTAATCACATAAACCTTGGGTAGATTGAGAGGGTGCAGAGGCCCAGGACGTTCGTCCGTTCCCATCAGGTCTGGGAGCGTGATCTGAACATCAGGGAACTCAGTTCCGCCCTGTAAGAGCGCGTCAACCGTGTACTTCTTAAAGTGTTCATCGGATGTCTCCTGTAATCCCTGCTGGTCGCTCCAAAAGACAGGCCACTCCCAGAAGTGGGCAGTGTACACTCCTTTATTCGACACGATGAACATTGCGGTGCATCCATAGAGCCCTGGCATGCCGATTGCTATTCTTGCAGGCTTCTCGCCATACGGCTCATATGGCCACCACTCCCCACTGACGGCAGTGTCATCCATGACCACAGTCCATTTATCATTTGCCGTGAGGAATTTGTAGATCCGGTACAAGTCTTCATGCTGCATTTCACCAACGGCTGGTAGATCACTGGGCACCTGTTCTGCGGGAGGTTCATTGTCGTCGAAAAAGTCATTGCTATTCATGGGATCATCAACTGACTCATCGTCAACTGGCCCATAGTCATCATTGAGATCACCGTCATCCATGAGATCATCTTCGTCGTTACGTTTCATCAAGCTGAACGCACGACGGTAGATAGTTGGAGGGACCACTGGAGGGACCCTCCGATGGGTTATCTGGCTATCGGTAGGCACCGGAGACACCGTGACTGTTGGAATCATTCCACAGTCAAGCGTCGAAAGAGTCAGCCAACCTCCTTGTCGATGAGGGCATGCACTACCACAAGAGCCTGGCATACACAGTTCAAGCGAAGTCGGAGTGCTGGTGACAGTGGTTATAGTCGCGGTAACCGAGCACCCACTAGTTGTAATGGTGGTCGTTGGGTAGCAAGCCGTTGTTGAGGTTGTTAAGTCACCAAAAGTGGCTGAGGTCGGCTCACAGAGGACAGTGACATGATATACGGTTGTCTCAGAAGTACAAGACGTCGTCGTGGTGGCCTGTGAGGTTGATCTGCTAGGGTATTCGTTATCGTTGTCACCCTCATCATTCTCATCACTATCATCTTCGGCATCGTTTTCATTCTCTTTATCACCATGGTCGTCATTAGAACGGTCATCATTGCGATCCTCATTGTGATCGTCATTGTCATTGTTACCAGGACCAGGAGGGTTAATTGTTGGATGGGGGACAGGAGTCAAGTCGTGCATCATCTTCTTGACACCGTCGATATCTTGCTTTTCAATTGCATCCTTGAGTTGGCTTGTTATCTTTCCGATACATCCCAATGGCTTCAAAAGTTTGCCAGCGACGTCGCCAGCAGCGCCCGCAATGTCTTTGGCTATAGTTAGCGCTCCGTCGATAAGACCTCGTTTTCTCAGTGAGTCGCAGCTGGGAGGCAGCTTCCCACCTAGGTCTTTAATGAAGTGCTCAATCTTATCTTCTACACCATCGATTCCCTTAATAGCCTGAGTTCGGAGAGAGGGATTCGGCGTGCTAACCCAGGCATCGATGATCGGGAAGACGGAGGCAATATCAGTGGAAATGTCAGACATGCTGGAAATAAGTACTGTATTCGGGAGCGGAGGCGCGGTTGTGGTCTCAGAAATCGGTGCGGCTGTAATAAGCGGAGCTCCAGCATCGTCAGTTGTAGTGATCAGAATGGGGCTAGCAGCAGTAATCTGATGTTCTTCAGTGACTGTAACCACTAGCGTTGCGGGCGTAGGCGAACCGGTTGGAGGAGACTGGGCGATCCTGGTGTTGCTGGTGACAGAACTGGAAGATGCACTGCCTGGGACGGGGGTAGCGGAAGCTGATTTTTCTGTCGGAATGGTCACGGGAGGATCGACTGGCGAGAGAGTCGCTGACGGAGTGCTCGTCGGGATGAACGCTGTTCTAGTATCAGAACTGGAGATGACGCCTGAACCGGCATTGTCGCTTGCGCTAGTGTTTGAGACGACACCAATGCTATTGCTGGAAATAGCATTGTTGCTCCCGCTGGGGGTGATATGGGTGCTAGCACTTGAAGTCTCTCCGGTACTAGGACTGGGGACAGCGTTGGTGCTCGAACTGGAGGAGCTCTCAGTGCTTTGGACGGCATTGATGCTGGTGCTTGGAACGATGCCGGCGCTTGGGATGGAAATGGCAACGGTGCTAGTTCGGATAGAATGGCTGGATTCAGAAGAGCTGGACACAATAACGCTCGAACCAAGAAAACCAAGAGAACTGGGAACGACAGGGCTCATTACAGAAAGGGTAGAAACCAAGGGGCTGGGGCTAAGAGAACCGGCAACAGAAGAGCTGGGACCAAGAGAATCGGAAGCAGAAGGTCTTAACACAATAGGGGTCGAGATAACCGTGCTGACCGCACCGGCACTAGCAGGAAAGGTGAGACTAGGAGAGAAACTCGACAAACTCGTGAAACTCGCCCAGTCATTCGACCTTTTAGGGGTGGGAACATAAGTGGTAATAAAGACGGGTGAAAGGACATAGGAAGTAATGACTGTGGAAGCAGAGACTGCTTCAGCTGCAGCATTGTCTGGACTGATAACTTGTGCCGCTGCGTGAGCAGCAGCAGCTATCAAGCCGTAGGCATACCACAAAATAAGCAGCCGCATGGCTGTGTAGAATGACTGTGAGGGAGCTTTGGCACAGTCAGTGTCTGTAAAGTAAAGAAGATGTGAGTGGGAGAGAGGAACAAAAGCCAGGTTGGCAGGAGATGGCGGGATATTTCTATCAAACACAGAGTGAGAGAGCCAGTAGGGGCAGGATCTGCCGGGGCACCTCTATTCACATGGTATATTCACTAGAAAACAGCCTCAAATTAAATTATGCAGTGCATCTATTTCAACATGTCAGGCACCTTGCTAGGTACCTAGCAAGGCACAGCTAAGAACAAAGCCTGTACAGAGCTGTAGTGAATAAGCACAATTCTTCAATTACTAGTTACTAACCAGGCTTACTGACCTGGGAAACGTAGCATATGGATGAATAAAGACTTTTAGCTATCCCTTCTCAAGCTCTACATGCTGAGACGATCTGAAAGGAAAAAAGGCAGCCTCTTTGCTGGCCGTGATAGGGAAGGAATGTCAGTAAGGTCCAGTTGAAATGGTCAACAGCAACTGTACTTTGCAGTCTATACCTGTTGACAGAAGGCTTGAATACAGTGTACAAGATCCTTCATTCTCACGATCAAGTTGCATGTTTGGTGAATATAGCTGACTGTTTTACCTGCGGCTCTTTCGCCTTATTTCTCTGAGGAATCCCGTTAGCATCTGTTTTGCTCTTTGCCAGAGTTCTTGAGAACAGTCACTGCAAAAATTTATTGCAGTTTAATATATCATGATGTTTTCCATCAATACCTCCCAGCACAAAGCTTGATGGAACAATGGCTTTACTCAGCCTGAGCTTGGTAGGTAGTGTCTAAAGCGTCAAATCGCTATGCTCCTAGCACTTCAACTAACTTATGTTGAGCTCCAGTTGCAGTAAACAGATAGCCAAGCGATATCTTCAAGGACACCGAGAAGTTCTGAACCGGTTACTCAGCTACCCTGCTGGCGTTTGGATCTGTATTTTTTCTAGAGGCTTGTCGCGTACCTTGTACCCATGCCTCGACTGATGCCGGACAAAAGCTTGACATCCATGAGACACCTCTGATTTCATAAACAACCAGTGTGGTCAGAAACGGAGAATGAAGTGGTGTCGATAGGAGTGAATGAATGGGGGATAGGAAAAGAACAGAAGAGGTCTTGAGTGGGTTTTATCTAGATAAATTGCTAGATTCAATGGCCAATCTTGTGACACCTATCTTTTGAACCATATATGATGTCGTTGTCAGCGTAGACATATGAAGGTTGGATCTAGGGATCCTCCTACCGCACAAAGAAAAAGAAGTTTGTAGTTTCACAGATTTTGAAGGCTGCTTCCTTTCATCAATCACTATTCAAATGTCCAAGTGACCCAAGGCCGCATCACTCTACTTTCTCCTTCATCGCCATCCCCTCTCTCACAACAGCAACTACATCCTCGACAGTTGTTCCCCGCTTTCTTTGGCCTGTCTGCTCCGAACCCAGCGCCGTGTCCTCTGCAACAACTCTATAAACCTCGCCGATCTCACGGAACCTATATGATAAGACAAGATAGTAAGGTGTCAGCACTAGGTTCATTCCCTTGAGTCTTCGTCTGCAACAAAGAAGATAATTGATGGGCGACTTACAACCCCCCTGAGAACCGCCCTTCATCTTCCATCATCGCTCCTATCTGCTGCATCTCGTTAATCCACCTCCAAGCCTTTGACGGCATCCCAACAATTCCTTTATTTACAATCTCCAATGTTTTCGGGTTATGTTTTCCCATGTAATGTTTCAGCTCCGAGAAGATGCCCATCGACTCCGCTGTGACGAACGACTGAATCGCCAGCGCGAAAACCCCCTTGGTCATACTCGCGAAGCACATCTTTAGGCCGGAGGCAGCGCCGACTGATGAAGATATGTGCTCGACATTAAGAGTGTTGATTAGATGTGTGTATGCTGGTGTTGAAGGAAGAGAAGGGCCGGATGTTACTAGTGAGGGGAGTGTCCATTGTCTTTCGCCTTCTGTTGGGGTTGAAGTCGTGGTCTGACGCGGCGGCCCGCCGATGATCCCGCCGTCTATGTAGACGATGTTTGGATTGGAGCTGAGCAGGCTATTTGTGTCTCTGGCTAATGCGGGCGCCGTAGCATTAAGGTCGAGATAGTAGAGAGGCTGATCCCTTGAGGGGTAGGGAGGTGTATTACCATAGACGCGCTGCGCGGTTAGGAAAGATTCCTTCGGGGGGACGATTGAGAGGATAACCGAACAGAGCGAGACGAGGTCTTTAAGGGAGGGACAGAGCTGAATGTTGATCGAGTGGGCTCGATCCCGTGTGCGCTCGCTGGACTGGCTGTTAGGTTTGTCGTGCTCTATCGCTGAGCTGGATGAGAACTTGCCTTCGATCTTCTGCGAATGTTGCAACTCTGTATCCATGGCTGATCAGGAGATTGGCAATTCCGAAACCCATTTCGCCGATGGAGAGAATGCCAACTATGGGACTTTGAGCGTCCATTGTTGCTGGAAAGACACCCTGGCTGTGATACTTGCCCTTAGAAAGATGTCAAGTCTGTTATCTACTGCAGTGTTGATCTGTTATCCTGTGCGGGGTTGACGCGGGGTGGTAGTCCTGATCGACTTCAACCGGTACGGCCTTATATGGCGTCATATATGTTCCATAGATGAGCCTTCAATACTCTGCAAAGCGTGATTCACACTGCACTCGGCCTGTAGTTGTAATGTTGCAATACCATAAAATACGATTTATTTGGTTTATATACCAAGCATTATGGTAAATATGATGCATTGCTTCAGTCATTCTTGGCAATTAGGGCTGTCTTTCGGTCTCCAATCGCCGATGATCAAAAGGCTTAATGTGAGCACGACCCATTGCCGCTACCATCCTACATGAGTCACATTTGAAGGGCTACAGCTAATAACTCTTGATTATCACACGCGATCTATCCAAAACCAAGGTCTGCTTCGTCTGCAAAGATCTAAAGATAGGAGTATTTCACTGAATTATTTCATCTGATCGTCCGTCTAATAATTACCTAAATGTACAAGAAAAGGCAAGGGAGGGAAGTCACAGAAGTCGGACGGTTACAAAACCAAAATACATAAAGTAACCAGTGACCATTTTACCCAGTGATTACTCGCCGAGGAACACCAACCTCTCGTGCTCGCTTCTCGCGGAAGTTATGCAGACGCTCTCCGATCAGGAAGAACTCATCTCGGATGCTCACCTTCCACACTTCGACTTGACGGTAGGCCAGGTAAGCAACCCATGCCAAAAGTCCCATAGCCAGAGTAACAGGATACGCATAGCGGTAGACCTTGGACTGCAATTCGGGACGAAAAGAGAATAATAACAAATTCGACACAAAGCCGAGAGAGAGTGGTAGCGTGACTACCACCAGAGCAAGCAGGGTCATAGGGAGGAGCAAAGCTCTAGTTGCGAGCTTGATGTTCGGTTTCAGCCAGCCATCGCGGAAAATACCTCTGAGAACGGCAGCTGGGCGAGATCTTGTATGCCACAAAGCGAGCTTCACTGCCATTTGGACATAGAGCACGCCCAGTGTCCAATCCTGAATAAAGTGGACTACAAGATCATTTTCGTGGCCAAGATATGTGTGAATCGGAACCAGCAAATAAAGCTCTATCGCAAGAGCAAATATTGACGGCAGAAAGATGAAAAACGCGGCCAACACGTAGAGGATGCTCAGGCCACTGGTTAGAATATTCGCCACCGCACGAGTCGCTTCGCCCGGAGACCGCAAATACGGACCTAGGCGGCCTCTTACCAGACGAATGCCAGTTCGGTAGGAAAGAAGGACATAAGCGACAAAGCAAGCAAGCCCCATGCCAACCGATAGCGCGTATACATCATTTACCGGCCGGCCTGGGACGTAAAAGGACATGATTCTGCGCCCAATAAGAAGCGGAACAATAGTGGTTCCGACTCCAGTCGCGGCCGCAAACACCCAGATGAAGAAAATGAAGGCTGCAACCCTAGTCCTAAAAAAAGGCGGGATGTAGACTTTAGTGAACTGATTATTGAGTCGGCCATGGAGTCCTTGATCATTGTCGGGCTTTCCATCAACTCGCTCGTTGGCTTCTGTTACTTCCAGGAATACCGGGCTTCCCTTTGGAATGCGGACCTGGTCTGAAGCCGGGGCTCTGACAAACTTTCCATCGCGCTTTCGCTGCGGTTCGGCTTTGTTAGTGAAGCCGGATTTCTCATCGTTATCAGTCGCAGAACGGTCGGGGCTTGCGTTTTCCCCTGACAGAGAGCTCAAGCCTTCTTCGTCAGGATGTCTTTCGCCAAAGAAGAAATCGGAAAGCCGTAAGAAGCGGGCACACTTTCGGAACCACCATCTGTATAGGCTGTGCAGCCCGTCCGAAGGTTTTAATTCTCTGAGGACAAGGGGTATTCCGACGTTATAAAATAAAAGATCAATAGGAAACTCGAGCACAGGGTCCTTGGACGACCAATGGGCGGGAAGTACACCATCAAAGCCATAGTAGATTCCCCAGACTACCCCACCTAAGCAGATAATGACGAGAGCACCATAAACAAGAGCGCTAAAGGCGATTTTGCGAAGCTGGGTGGTGATATTCCGCTCAAGAACATCACGAACAGGGTGAAAGGTAGGGTCATCGGGGTCGCGAATGAAATCTAGAAAAGAAGAAGTTAGTGCAAGCTGCAATATTTAAGGACGATGGCTTACAGAGAACGCCGCTTCTCATAGTCTTCCTGCACATGGAGACGAAGAGAGCAAAGTGGAACATGTAACAGGTGCCAATGAACCAGTGTACGAAAAGAGAAGTGAGGGGGTATTCCGATGTAAATTCGACCCGCGCAGCAACGGTAGCGCTCTCGAAAAGAGGCAGCAATGCAACGTCCAGGAGAGCACCGCAATATAACGGAAAAACTATCATCTCAATGCCAATTATCAGGATGACCTTCATCACACCACCAGCTTGATGAAGGCCTTCTGCCACCATACCCTCAACACGCTGTCCTCGGTCGGCGCCAGAGATGAACCGGGCGACTTTGAGATAGCCCAAACCAACGGTAGAAGCGAGGAGGTAGCCCATGAGAATGGCAATAGTGCGATCCTTAGTGTCCCAAACAGCTAAATTGTAGTCGATCGCACCATCATTTGCTGAGAGACCAATAACGTTCGGACTGACCCAAGCCGATGGGGGCATAAAAAATCGGGTGTAAATGTCATGGCCGGCATCATTAACTTGATCGCGAGCCAAAGCCAGAAGATTGCCAACAGTCGATGAATCTTGGCCGAGAAAGAATACCTTGCTAAATGATCCAATGTGCAATGGAAGGTCGTGGAGAATTAACTTGCCTAGCAAGAAAGCCAAGCGAAACAGCGAAGCAATCCGTGCTTCATGGATCTTTAAAGCTAAATGAGAGAGGACAGAGAACATGGGAACGTCAGCTTCATGGAAAACAAAGAACGTCTTGATCACGCTGCCTAACCGCTGACTGCTAGCATCGATGAGCGATAATGAGGCACTGGTGATGGGTCTTGTCCACTCGCCGAGAGGGACAATAGCAGCCAATGGGCTGAAAACGAGCTTGCAGATCATGCTCGCCCAGTACATGATATATCCTAGGCTGCCAATAAGGGTATCGAGAACCACGTCCGCGAAAACTGAGACCGCCGTCATGGGAACACCAAGGACGAATTGTATCGGATGTGCTAGAAGGACAAGCGCGATTTTTCCTGCAAGATATGGAAGCCAAATACCAGCGGCCACGGTGAAAGAGATCAATAGCGCGCAGAAAACGCCATTCTGCAATAAGCCGAAAATAGGACCCTGCATGCCAATGAGTTCCAGGATACCTTCGAGGTCATCGGCTTCTTCGACCGCATCAACATCATTCTGATCAATATCGGGTAGAATGGCATCAACTTCTAGATTACGACCATTTTCTGGGTGCTCCAAGGGCTCTTCGACAGCAGGGTCATTGACCAAATCCTCCTCGACGTCGGATTGGTGCCCTTGGTTAGGGTCGTCAGGATCAATATCGGCCCAGAACCAATCAACAACTCTTCTTGTCAGACCTGCACTGGGTTCAGCCACGGTCTGCGACGTTTCCGACGAGTTCAGTGTTTCTTCGCCCCGTTCAGAATTAGCCACTGCTCCGCTACCACCGTTGTCTGCAACCAAACCACTACTGTTAGTTGGCTCTCTTCTGTTGTTTTCAGTTTCGGTATCGGAAATGGCGGGCGCTGAGGTCTGTGGAGATTGATCTTGATGTAACGGCGCACTTGAAGTTGGCCAACTAGAGGCATTTGCGTTAGGCATATCGGAGTCAGTAGAATCGGCATCCCCTCGATGCGGAAGGCGGGGATTAAAGGAAACCCGTGGGGGTGCAAGACGAGCGTCATCCACAGCGTCTGTATTCATACCCGTGGAATCAGATACACTGAAGCGAGGGTAGCCATTAGTTGATTGCCCAGGTCTGTTGTTTGTCGTGACATTCCGAACGAGTTCCTCGAAGCGACCTTCTTCGCGGATAATTCTTGACATTTCATCAAGATCGCCATTGGAACGGCGATAAATCTCCCTGTATAAGTCCATATTGATACTATATCGAGGCTGGTCAATCTGAGGTCCTCGCTGAGAAGTAGCAATATCGAGAATGAATCCATTGTTGCCATCAGCATTGCGCTGTATGGGAGGCGTCACCGGACCTCCAGTTACTCCAGCAAGCAAATCACGTATACTCAAAGGCGCTTCGAAGGCCAAGGGCTCCCTTTCTGGTTGTTCAGATGTGGTACTCCTGTCGTCTGCAAGTTCCTCTTGGCGAATAACTCTCCGTCGGTTTTGTAGATTCTCTTCCTCTGGCGAATCTTCAACATGTTCGGGCTCGGGTTCGGGTTCAGGTTCAGGTTCACGAGCCTCGACTTGGGGACGGTTGTTTGCAATTAGCTGATCGGCAGCCTCACGCTCTCCTTCCGCAATGTTATCGAGGGGCTGTTGCTGAACAACCCACTCCCGGATAAGAAATATCAAAATGAAAGAGACCACAACTAAAAGTGTAATAAGCTGGCCCTCTAGGGTATCGATAAGAATGTTATTGATGGTGGGAGATGGGGTCAGTGAATTCAAAAACTTGACATTGGAGAGCCAAGACGGTCGGCGTTTGAGAGGGGTTGCCGTAACATTTATGGAGTCGATGATGCCAAAACTGGATGACATCGCGGGGAAAAAAAGCGTAGAAAGAGCCTTTTTCATGAGTTTGAGCAATATAGGTTCATTTGCAGAGAAACCAATCATTGACGAAGTAGGTTCGAGCAAAGGTGGTCCCGCAACCGAGCTAGGTTCAGCCCCTACTGAGCTTGCCGCCAATGTCGCATCATGGATAGAAGCAGTCACATTGTGTTTATCATATCCCTGCTGAGTAGGATCAGCACTCGACCAACGGCCATCGGCAAGCCAGAACAGCGCCCTCCATATCGCCCTCATTGACCACGGCAACCATATGAGCCAGACAAACGCAACTAGGACCCAGCGCAACCAAGTAACAATAGTGCGGAGGCAGTGTATCGAGAGTTGTTTGATGAACAGGAGAGTCGGTAAACTGTCGGGCATATTCGGGTCGTACACCTTTGTAAAATGGAAGGGAGTTTTGCAGAGTTCGCAGTGCTTCTTTTGAGAATGGGCCAACCATTGAACCAGGCAAGGCTGATGCACGAATCTTATACTACCGCTACATTTGCAGGGATAGTATAGTTCGTCCTGTTCCGTACCCTCCCCCCGACATATTCGACAGGTATCTGGTTCTTCAAGCTCCCTCTCCTTTCCTTTCCAGGTATCATACGCTGAAACGTTCATGATATCGCGGTTACTGGCGGAATTCAGATGCTCGGCACGGAGGCGGCCCGGAAAGTCCATCCTTTGTCGTTGGATATCA
This sequence comes from Aspergillus spinulosporus, assembly GCA_003574815.1. Lineage (NCBI taxonomy): Eukaryota > Fungi > Ascomycota > Eurotiomycetes > Eurotiales > Aspergillaceae > Aspergillus > Aspergillus spinulosporus. The sequence goes on along the minus strand of QPHH01000004.1, from coordinate 1,339,964 downwards.
GTGTTGTCGCCCTCAGCAGCAGCAGACAGCTACTCGGCTACCATGATTCGAAGAAAAGAGATTCGATCGGACGATAGCGTAAGCGCGGGCGTTGCAGTGAGCGAGTTTGATGCGGGGAAAAAGTCTGTCTATTTACCGGTATCTGGGACAAGTGCGCTCTGATAAAGCCGAGTATTATACTGGTCACAACGACTCGTGGCAACTTGTGAGAACTAAGAGAATCATGGTAGTGGTGGCATTGGAAGATGAATGATGATTCAGCAACGCCTCCTCCCGCAATCCCCAAGGTGATAGTCACGTGAGTACTTTCTTTGTCCGTGCTTTGTTTTCACCCTCCCTCAACCCCAAGTCAACCATTTTTAACACTCAATCTATAATCATCCTGAGCAAAGGCTTTAGTTGACTATGCCGCAGCTGGCTCTAGCCAAAACAAGTAGCTGCTTGACCACTGCCCTTCTATTATTCATGGTGCGACGCAGACTACTTTGCGGAATACCCAATTTATATCCCGAAACGCAATGGGAAATTGACGGAGTACAAGTTATGTCTCTCGGCCTATTATGATATCGAAGCTATTCGACTGAAAGAATTGAGAGAATAAAAATATACCATTTTATAGTGGTCACCATTCAGAGTATCCCTGCTCCCTATGTGTCATCTCAATGTCTTTGGCCACTTCTAGCAGCTCATCATGCTTATTGCGGTCTGTTTTCCTACGGTGTCCTAATTTGTCCTTTCGAAGTAGGCTCTCTCTTTGGTAATATGCAAGCCACACAGGGTTTTTGCTGTCATGTCTATGTTTTCCAGAGATTCACTCAGAACGGGATGCCATCCTCTTAACCTCCTTCACTGCACGCTGCACTTAAGTGCCATGAATATAGTGCATATGATCATGGTTTATTTGAGCTTTTTCAGCATAATCAATCTAGTGCCTATGCGTCCCTGATTTTTGAACAACTAGTGATTATTCAATGTCTGAGTGAGAGAAGAAGGATTAAGTTATCGGGTTAATCACACAGGCAGTTCCTTCAACAATACATAAATTGACAATCAAAATCCACCAGTTCTCAATGCTCGTACTCTGGCATTTATGGCAGAAGATGTTTTTACCTATTTCACACACTTGGGGCTTGCTAAAGAAGAAGTGCAAGTGAAACGGTAATGACAGCAAGTTAGAAACGCTATGATCAGCATTTCGCATTGATACTACTCCAGTGATGCTTGACTCCCTTCATAGGATTGGGAGAAACCAGAGCTTTGAGCGTAGAGAGATCGAGTCACTTCATTAGAGTGGTGGCCGGATCTTAGACAACTTGAGCGCTGAATATCCCTTGAAGCCTGGACCTAGAAAAGAACTACAGCTCACGAGAGTTTTCTGACTGGAATCGAGGAATCTCTTCGGCTCTGGCTTCTGCTAGCTATCGCTATGTCGACAGATTGCGATGTAACTAGCGGTAACATTCAAAACACGGAAGAGAATATAACTTCATTACACAGACCGCCTGTAATACTGCAACTCGCTCCCTCTCTTTACAGCAGCCATGTCCCGAACCACATATAGAGGCCGATGTTAGGTGTATCGAAGTCAGAGTCCAGTCTCTGGGCGCTACAAGCAAGACAGACTCCTGAAATTGTCCCGAGTTATCTAAAGAAAGAAAGAAAGAAAGGCTAATCATGATGCCTTAAGCGTGCCTGCATGCGACAGCTGAAAGAACCGGTATACTCACGAGCAAACGGGTTTTACAGCAAAAATACCTATGATGTTCGACCTCGAATCACATGCATCATACTCTAGATATTAACAACGTTAAAGAGCGCTCGACGGTATCGGGCAGGAGCCAGTAGATCATGTACGTGTCGTCATCAGCTGCTATAGATACTAGCAAGGTGTGCTCCAACAACGATCGCTCTATCTGCGCTTGAGATTAGCTATGCCAAGATGCAAGTCAAGTGCAGAGATGGAGATTACTGGACGAGCTGTATGGATCATATATGCAGTGCTATTCCTCAGTGTGTTGCGCCACTCCATCGCAATGACCTCACCGAAGATTGACGACAGGCAGTGATAAGGTTGGATCACTGCGAGACCCTCAAAAGGCACCCTTTATTATCAGTTGCCAGCCAAATACATCACTTCTGCTCGCTTCTGCACAATTTAAGCAAATTCAGTCCCTTTCCACTGAGTCTCGGGCCCAGACCTTGAAGCTAGCCCAGCGCCAAGACCGAACCGTGTCCGTCGCGTGCTTCCGGCGTCCTGAGGCATCGCCTGTGAAATCCGTCGTCAGTTTTAGTTTTGCGAGCTCTGACTTCTTCGGCACCTCGGTACTTTCAAGTCTTCAATGAACGAGTAGTCGCGTTGCGTTAATAGTTCCTCAATAGCCGCACCTCACCACGCGACGCGGAACCGGAACGCTGTCAGTCTTGTCACTGACTCGGAGACTTCAAAGAGATCAGCCATGGGGTCTTCTAATGGCAAGGCAGTGGAGTCGAGTGACAGGGTCGTGGTGAACCCGAAAAGGTCAAAACCAATGAGCACAAGCCGAGTGCGATGGACTGCCGGGCTGTTAGTTCGGTAAGAGTATTGCGCCTGGTTTTGCAGTTATTCGCCGTTGACCCTTAATTTTGGTATAGGCTCACCATTTGGTACTTTCTCTTGACACCGTTCTTCCGCTGCCCGTCCAACGTAGCCGAATTGACGGACTCTTCGCCCCGCATTTGCAAGCCATACTTGGTCGCCAGGTCCTATGTCGAGCCTCACGTTATTCCTTACTACAACGCCCACGCGGCGCCCTATGTTGAGGCGGCGCGCCCGTATGTCCGTATATTTAACGAGAAAGTTTACACCCCGGCATCGAGTATTGCAAAACAAGGTTACGAAACTTATGGCGCCCCAGCGCTGGATCGGGCTCAGGCTTATGGCCAGCAGCAATGGGATGCAAATGTTGTCCCTCATGTCCAGGTTGTAAAGGGTAAGGCAACCGATTGGTATGAAGCTCAAGTGGCGCCGCATGTGGATCATGTCGTGACAATTCTGTCTCCGTACTACAATAAAGCTCACCGAGCGTATTGGACAGCCGTGGACGGATACTTTCTACCATTTGCCGCAAAGTACCAACCTTACATTGGGAAGACCTACACGTCGGGCCAGGAGATCCTGACTACGACTGTTTTGCCTCGCGCTCACAACGCGTGGTATTTAATGGTTCATTTCGTCAACAACTCACTATGGCCCAAGATATCCAGCCTGTACTCGGAGAATGTGGAGCCTCAACTTGTGAAAATTGGTCAGAGACTCGCCAGCTATCGCGAGGGTAACCGCTTGCGGAGCGTTGCGGACGAAATAGAAAGGTAAGCTAAAGTTGCATTGCGCATACATATTCGATTGACTAAACAAATCTGTAGCTCTGCGGTGTATTCTACCTTTTCCTCTTCCAGTTCAGTGAAATCTCGATCGCCTTCTGCGTATTCTGTTCCCGAGTCTACGCCCACTCCCTCACTTTCGCCCTCGGAGGTGGCAGCGCAAATCCGCGATAAGATTGCGTCTGATCTTATAACCTGGAAGGAACGATTTGCTTCGGCCTCTGAGAAAGGCGTCGAGAATCTTGAAGTTCGTGTGGTTGAAATTGTCGATACCTACCTAGCGGACGGAGCTCAATCCGAGGGCGAGAAGCTTGTAAAGGCGTTGGAAACCGTCGTAGAAGAGCAGACAGCCGTCATCAAAAACCGTATCAATGAGCTGACTAAGTCTCTGCCATCTACTGACGCTCCGGATGAAGAAGAAACCGCGGTCGAGGAACTGCTAAAGGGCGTCAGAAATTCTGCCGTGCTCATCAGAGACCGAGCCCACATCCTCAGGAAGTGGCACGTCTCATTTGAGGAAGAGCTTATTCGAAAGGTTTCAGTCGCAGTAAACTCTACGCTTGCTGTTCTCGATGACGTACGGGATCTCGGGCTGCAAGAAATCGGCATGAGATGGGCCCTGATGGATGGGGTCACGTACAAAGACTGGGAGGATTACCATGCTCTGAAAGAGGAATTCGAGGACTGGAAAGCCAAATTCCGTGAGGTTGGACTGCAGCATGCACGAATTGAGGCTGCCAAAGAGGCCGCAGACGGAATTCTTTCACGTGGAATGGATGTTGCTGAAGCCGCAGCGAAGGAACTCGCTAGATTGAAGGAAGTCGGTCGCTGGAAGATCGCAGCCCGGGAAGTCAGTGATGACTTTGACACCAGATTGGAGCCTCCACCGCCTCTCCCAAAATCTGCCGTTGATCAAGAGGATATACCAGTGGTGCAAGGGGAAGATCAGGACTTCTTTGAAGCCGAAGAGAAACCTTCCGAGGTAAACGATACTTTTGCTGAATCCTATACCGAAACGGATAGCGAGTCCCCAGAACTTTTTGAAGATCAGGAAGATAATTCAGACACTACGTCCGAATTCAACGTTTTCTCTGATGAGTCCACGGACGGTGACAACGGACTCGACGGCGAAGCGGAGCATGAAGCTACTCCTGCATTCAACACTTTCGGAGCTGCTGCCGCCGCAGTGCTACTTGAAAAGGCTGCTGCCGAGCTTGATAATGCAGATAAGCTCGACCATGATGAAGTTGTTGTTGACGCTGAGGCAACTAAAATTTCCGAGGCACTATCCGAGTCGCTGGGAATTGAGAATCCCAGCACAGAACCTACTCCGAGTCAAGCACCTATTCAACAAAAGCAATCCATGGAAGACCTTCTCTCCCACATACTCGCTGATACGGACCCTGCATTTGCAGATACAATCCTAAAGAGGCTCAATGCTATCTACGAGACTCCGCAACCGAATCCAAATACTCAGGCTTCGGTTGAGGATTCAGAAGAACCAACACAACCTGCAAATGCTGCGGAAGATCAATTCGCGCAAGGTAATCTTTAATCATTGAGGTTTGGGGTTGTGTGGATGAAATTATACTTTCATATTCCTTGTCATTGCTTGAGTATTGCTTTCTTGGATCCTGATTATTCCCCACATAGTTCCCCATGATATCATGACAAATTAAATGGCTGTGATGAGTTTCGCTTTGCAATCTTTAATACTGTTCGATTAGTTCTACCTTGGCTGCGTGTTTGGCAATTTTTCGCTTGTGCCGCAGCTGGCTTGACGTAGTGTTTCCTCACTCATTTTATCACACGCTATTTCGGTGGACACCACCAATTCCATTCAATTGAAATGCAAAGATACATATCTTTGAGTTGGGCGATGTATAAACCAACATCCCAAGTGCACACTTTTGCCAATTCTAGTCTACACAATTGCTTAAAACACCAGCTATCCAAGTCAACAAACTTGATCCAGCAGCTACCGATATTGCATCTTCTGACCACCCCGTTTCTCCAACTTCTTCTGTCTCTTACTCTCCGTCCCGGTAGCCTCTCCAAGATCACCCGCCCCAGCACCAAACCCAGTGAGACCACTCCTCACCCCTGTGAACGTACTATACGCCAGCCAAACTGAGTACAACGGCACCACAATCCACAGCCACCAAGCCCTATCCCCGAATACGCAAACTGCACCAATACACCCCCAAGTCCAGTAAAGAACATCCCACATGTACTCTGTCAGACCGGCCGCTCCTAGGTCCTCGCCGGGAGAACGAAGCGAGCCATCTGCAGCATAGGTTGGGCGGCCGATGCGGTCGAGGTAGAATTCGATGACGAGAGTCGGAAGGGCGAGGAAACAGTACGGTTTGACCGCACGGGGGCGGTTAAAGGTAAAATGGAGAGCAAGGTAGATAGTGTGCAGAAAAAGGGCAATTAGGTGGGTGCGGAGGAGGACAGAGGTATTCCGCGCCGCGAGGGTTTTGGAAGCTTTCTTGAAATTTCTCAGCGATTTTAAGATGCAAAGAAGAATAGGGAGACGTACTTGAGCCATTGCAAATCTATTGGGAGGAATGTACGCGTGATCAGGATGAAGCGGTTTGTCGCTGGTGCAGGTAATTGTGCCGTATGCAAAATATTGAGCAATAGATCGAATGCTTAAATGGTAAACTGCATAATCCTTTCATACCCAAGTCCTCCTTCAGCTGATCATCTCGATGTTGACACTTTGAGGTTGATAAGTTGGGAAGCTGTCAAGTACCAGCAGCAGTAGTGCGACAGAGCAGTGCCAGTGCAGGTGCCAGCGGTTGCCCTCCACAACCGGTCAAGCGCCAGCGCCGCCAGCAAGTCCGCCTCCACCAGCCACGAGCCAAATCGCCAAATGCAGAACGACGACGAACCCGGTCCCGAACGACAAAACGTAAAACACCATCGAGTTCCAGCTTCAAAGTTGAGCGAAAGCGAGCTAGAGCGCTACGTTCACCAGTTTTTACTCCACCCTCTTCTCTAGCACTTCCCCCAACCTGACGACATGCAATTTGGGCTTGCCGAAGACTTTGTTTAGCCTGCGCGGCGTCACGAGTCGTCTCATTCACCACTCGCCCTCTCTACGTGCTCCAGATTCTGTGGGGAGGAAGGCAAGGATTCCGACAAAGACTATAGGGTCCCTTGCTATATTTGTTGTTTTTTTCTTTGACTATACTCCGTGTTTCTTCCCCTCCTTTGAGATCTTGCGGTACAGATTCGCTTTTCCGGCCAGTTGAGATTAAAGAAACAACTGTCGTTGTTTCCATTACCTTTGTCGCTATCTCGAACTTCGTACGAAGGAGGGGTAGCTTATGCTAATCCTACCTGATGCTCCTCTTCGATTGAGAATTGTTTTCTTACTCCTCGATACTCGATCAATCTTTTAACTTAGACATATCAAGCAACTCTTCGGCTTCCAATACCCTGCGTCGGCCTCGATTCCTTCGACTAATATGACTCCGTCCACATCACATATTTCGAGCCAGCTAAGGCAGCTGATATATTACCATCTTGACAACAACCTTGCTCGGAACGCGCTGTTCCTTGCCGGTCGTTTACACGCCTACGAACCTCGGACGTCGGAAGCTTCGTACCTACTAGCTTTGTGTTACCTACAAAATGGCCAGGTGAAAGCGGCATGGGAAACTAGCAAGCATTTTGGGTCGAGGGGCGCGCATCTTGGATGTTCTTACGTCTACGCGCAGGCTTGTCTAGACCTCGGGAAATATACGGATGGTATCAACGCACTGGAGCGAAGTAAGGGGCAATGGACTTCGCGAAATCACTGGAGTAAGCACATCACTTTCTGATCGTGGTTGGGCGTAGTGTTGTCTACCGCAATGACAAGCGAAGCTGATACTGATGTTCTCTTCACCGGTTAGATAAACACAGTGAGACGCGACGACAACACTTGCCAGATGCTGCGGCAGTATTATGTTTACAAGGGAAATTATGGCAGGCGCACAAGGAACACAACAAGGCTGTGGAGTGTTACGCTGCGGCTTTAAAGTTGAATCCCTTCATGTGGGATGCATTCCTGAATCTGTGCGAAACTGGTAAGCTTTCATTGGCACTATTGCGAAATCTCTTGTCATAAACTAACACGTGCCAAGGTGTTGATTTGCGTGTTTCAAACATATATAAGATGAGTCCAGAGTTATACAGCATGGTATCGTCTGCTGCGCTCGAAGATGTTGAATCTCAGATTTTACCTCCGGATGGCCCCCTTCAGACACAAGTCAACCCGAATCCAAGCTTGGACCCGTTCACTGCCGGTACAACTCGCAGCGATTCGACCTCTACTCACGGGAGCTCCGCTTTGTGGGAAAAGTTGAATGGAAGCACAGTTAGTGTGGCATCTTCAGGAACAGGGCCGCATCTTCCGCGGGAAGGCATGGAGACTCCTGGTGGCCAAAGTAGCGAATCTGATGATCCTCGTGTAACCAACGGTAATGGCGCAGATTTGTTTGAGCCGCCACTAGCCCCTGCTAAGAAGAATCGAACGATACAAACAATAGGAGGCGATCATCCGATGGATCCCCCGCCAAAGATGCGGCCAACCGGCATTCGACCGAGGACCCGAACCAAATTCGAGTCAGACGAAGGTCATACTGAGAGAGACGCTAGCATGGGCCATAGGTTTGGCGATCGGAAACGAACGGTCTCTGGGCAAGTTGCGCATCCGTCGGTACCACATTCTGCGGACCAAGGTGTCGGGCAACGGCGAAGTGTACGGCTCTTCAACCAGATAAAGCCGTCAACGAACAAGATATCTAGCACGGCATTAGGAGTAAAAGAGGGCCGAGAGCTGAAAAAGGTGAGAACAACGGGGAATAAGGCGCGCACAACAACAAGCTCGAATGTGGGCCGTGTTGTTAGCGGCAACAATCGACGACACGTTGGGGAGATTCACGATGGAGACAGCAAAGAATACCGTGGAACATCTTCAACTTCAAATAGTTCTCAGAACGCATCGTCTAAGCTTGCCATCTCGGAGCGGACCAAATCGGTTGAAGCTCTAGCTTGGATTTTGGACTTGTTTTTCAAGATTGCCTCCGGCTATTTCTGTCTTAGCCGGTACAAATGCTCCGACGCTATCCAGATTTTCAGCTCCCTGTCCCAGGGTCAACGAGAGACACCGTGGGTTCTTGCTCAAATTGGACGAGCTTACTATGAGCAAGCAATGTATACAGAGGCCGAGAAGTACTTTGTCCGGGTGAAGGCCATGGCGCCGTCCCGGTTAGAAGATATGGAGATCTACTCAACAGTTCTTTGGCATCTGAAGAATGATGTCGAACTTGCTTATCTGGCCCATGAGTTAATGGATGTCGATCGCTTATCGCCAGAAGCTTGGTGTGCCGTCGGTAATTCATTCTCACACCAGCGGGACCACGATCAAGCTCTGAAGTGCTTCAAGCGTGCCACTCAATTAGATCCTCATTTTGCGTATGGATTCACGCTACAGGGCCATGAGTATGTCGCCAACGAGGAATATGACAAGGCTTTGGATGCCTATAGAAACGGCATCAACGCGGACAGTCGACATTATAATGCCTGGTACGGTCTAGGAACGGTCTACGACAAGATGGGCAAACTTGACTTTGCTGAACAGCACTTCCGTAATGCGGCCAAGATCAATCCTTCTAATGCTGTTTTGATATGCTGCATTGGCTTAGTCTTGGAGAAGATGAACAACCCGAAGTCAGCGTTAATCCAGTACAATAGGGCCTGCGCCCTCGCGCCTCATTCTGTTCTTGCTCGATTCCGGAAAGCCCGCGCGTTGATGAAACTGCAGGACCTCAAGTCGGCGCTCACAGAGCTGAAGGTTCTGAAGGACATGGCGCCGGATGAGGCGAACGTTCATTACCTCCTGGGTAAACTGTATAAGATGCTTCGTGATAAGGGGAATGCCATTAAGCACTTCACAACTGCTTTAAACCTTGATCCTAAGGTAAACCTACCTACAACCTGTGGTTCAATTGGGGCTCTACTAATGATGCGCAGGCGGCGCAGTACATTAAAGATGCGATGGAAGCTCTTGACGACGATGAAGAGGATGAAGAAGATATGGCGTGATTTAACCCTACTTCTTTCACTTCTGTCATATGTCCCCTTCCTTGCTTTTTGCTCTTGATCACCTTGTTCTACTCATGGTCCCCAGACAGATACCCCTCCGCGCTAGAATACTCTCTACTTTGATGTATACAAGAGGGTTTGCGTTTTTTTTTACTGGGTCGAATTTATAACAGCGACATCAGCATTACACGGGCGTTTTCCGGTGGATTGGTTAAAGCATGAATTTGCATTGCGTTAGCTGGGGCATTCTCCAAGTGGTTCGACAGTCTCCATTTTGTAAATTAGCGTGGGTTGGCTTTGTCATTGCAAGCAGGATATACGCAGGTCAAAAAAGCCCGCGGCAGAGTCACGACTGTTGATGGTCTACCCTGTTTGGCTCACAAGTTAGATTATTATTATGCACATTATTACAAACAAAGCATAGGCGTTGTCATTGTTGATTATATCAGTTTAAAGCAAGTCAGAATATATAGATCCATTGGAGTTTTAGGCATTCATCGTACTACACCTTATTTATTGTAAAGCAAAGACGAGAGACGTTTAAGCTACTACTCTAATTCGTTTTCTGCCTATCACACTATTCTGAAGAAAAAGCAGTCTGCTTACAAGCGTGTTTCCATACTGGGCGTTCACAGCAGGAACCCTCTAAGGCGGTGATACAGAAAAAGCGGCAAGATAGTGCCGGACATACTACCTTAGTCAGCAATATCATGTGAATATGCCCATATTGATTCGGGCTCGAATAATGTTGGGGCTTTCTAAAAGTTGAATACTTAATCAAAAGATCCAAGACCTGAATCAACCTCGGTAACCAAATTCGACTTTTGAAATTATCTATCATTGGATCGGAATATCTTTCCCTTGTATCTTCGCCTTTAACCAGCATCTTGTCGCCGTCTGGTCATGCTTTTGGTCGAATTGTAAATATTTAGTCCGCAACAGCCGTCTCATTTCGTCATTTGCTATTCGTTGACTTCCTGGTAAGACGTCTCCTTTTCATTCTGAGGGTCTGAATATTGAGTGCGCAATAACTAATTGTCGGAGTTACCTCCAGATAGAGAATATCATATCGAACGACCCTGTATAATGTCGCTGCTCTACTACATTGCCTCGGGTGCAAGCACCTACATCGCCTTCACCGCGTCTCTCTTCCTTGTTGGGCAGAAGGTTCCGCGCGCTTCGTTCGTGGCGCGCTGTCTAGCGTCATATGGCTCTCTACTCGTTTGCGCGATGTACGGTGTGGTAGCCTCGATCGTCCTCCGCGTGGTGGGGTACGGCCGCATCTCCCAATGGGCCACCGCCCGCAGTTTTAAATGGGTGATGAGGTTCACGACCGGCGTGCGCTTTGATATCGTCGAGGGCAAAGAGTACCTGTCTACGCGCCCCGCCGTCATCATCGGCAACCACCAATCCGAACTCGATGTTCTCATGCTCGGCGAGATCTTCCCGCCTTACTGCAGTGTCACGGCGAAGAAGTCGCTCCGTTATGTTCCTTTCCTTGGGTGGTTCATGGCGCTCTCCCGGACCGTATTCATTGACCGTGCCAACCGGAAAACGGCCGTGAAGGCGTTTGATAGCGCCGCGGAGGAGATGCGCACTCACCGACAGAGTGTGTTCATTTTTGCTGAGGGTACGAGGAGTTACTCGGAGAAGCCCGAGCTCCTACCCTTCAAGAAGGGTGCTTTCCATTTGGCTATCAAGGCTGGTGTGCCTATTGTTCCCGTTGTCGTGGAGAACTACTCGCACATCCTGGCGCCAAAAAAATTCAGGTTTGAAGCTGGATCTATTAAGGTTAAAGGTATGATCGCACCTAAAGTTCTAGATGAGCTTTCTGCTGACCACCGTAGTTCTTCCCCCTATCAGCACCGATGGCTTAACCGCGGCCGATGTCGATGGACTCACGACATCGACTAGGGAGTCAATGCTCAACACCCTCCTGGAGCTCTCGAATGCCGAACCTGCCAATCTCCCCTCGTCTTCCAAGGGACAATCAACTGCTGTTGATCTCTGACCGCGCTAAGCTGATATAGGCAATTCACAGATTGCCTCGTGACTCGATGTTTCGAGTACCTACCCGAGGCGAAGTAATCCACGCTTTCGACCTTGAATGTTCAGATACGCTCGTACGATGATGAGTTGAGATGATTTCCGATCGCATAGCACGCGGATGAACAAAATAGACACTACTTTTCCGGCTAATTACTCCAAATGGTCACGAATACTAGACTATTGCACCTTCGTGAAAGACTATGTTGTCTGACAAGCAATTCGTTCATGGATCGAATGAACCGGAGGGATGGGGCAGCAATAGAGAGGGGTTAGGAACAGGGGCAAGATCGTGGTGAGAGCTCGAAACCTGGAGAAAGATCGAAAATGCGATATTGGACTCCCATATACCCTGCGAACGATTATAGACGATATGATATCCAGTCAGCCATCTCTTTGTCTTGTAAGCTAATGATAGATCAATGCAATCAGTCCGTAGCTGTGACATCATTTATTCACCCACAATTTTGTATCTTGTATTATCAAGATAGGCAATTGCACACCCCAGTAGCACAAGGCTGGATATCTCGCTCTATATCTAACTTCTTGAACGGCGTCCAGGGATCCTGGCTTCGGATGCCACTCCCGTCTGGACTACCTCCTGGTCTAGAACCAGCTCCAATCCCACCACCCCTTGCGGCCGTCGCAAACAGGTAATCGCTGCCCAACGCAGCAACTTCAATCCTCACATCACCGACGAGATTTTTATATAATGTCGTCCTGACACTCGTATACGGCTCCCCGAAATTCCCAGGCGAATCCCCTCTCTCTGCAACAGCCGCCGGCGCAACGACATTACTGAATTCTAGTTCCCGTAACCACGGTGCTAAAAGCGCCTCCCCAGTCATTTTAATATACGCCTCTTTGAGTGCCCAGTAAGTGTAGAAGAGTCTGTACCCGTAGTCCACAAGACGATCAGCAGGCAAGGACAAGGATGAAGCTCCATATAACTGCTTCATATCCGCCATTTCCGCTGCGGAAAATACTTCCGAGAATATATCGATGTATTGATGTAGAGATTCCAGGCTCCGCTCTTCCCCGTTTCGTCCCTGCCGCTCGTTCACGCACGTAATATCGATACCGACTTCAGGTTTGGGTTTGCAGTCCCCACCAAGATCTGGAGTAACAGTTGTCCCCGCGATCGCGACCATTGAGGCTTGGTGGCTGACGTTGAACTCAACGCTGACGCCGGTATATCCGCCTTTGGGGCTGTCTGCCTGTGAGCCTGAGGATGGAATATAGCATGGTCGTCTGTGCGGATCTGGAGTTCGAGAGATCACGATCGAAGACCAGGGGATGCGACAGGTTCGGTGAACGAAGAGATATTTGAGCAAATTAGAGGCAAGAGACATGTGTTTATCCTTTAGATGGTAGTATTTTTGGACGGACATTTGATCAGCGGGCTGGAGGGTTTCAATGAGAGGAAGGGCTGCTGTTGAGGCGGTTAGAGGGCGGGTGTCGATGTACCATCTTGTTAAAATTGGCGACGTGCTTGCGCTTGAGGTGTCTTGCACCATGATGGGAGTTCGCAAACAGGTCAATTGTTTAAGGAGCAAGTGATAGGCGTATGGAAGGGTGTGGAGGGGTAAATGTAAGATGGTTATCTTATGAGCATTAACTGGTTATAGACCGATTGCTGAAATGGTTAAAAGCAACGAAAATTTTGAATGATGGAAAACTTCTTCGTAACGTCGTGACGCTCTACTCATTATAAAGTGATCTTGCGAGACAATCTCGTATGAGAGAAGACAGGACAGGTATCGGTCTCTGGGGTTTATCAGGAGGGGCCGCACGTGGCGATAAGTTGAATGATCCGCGGTACCTGTTTACATAAGTTGACTTTTTATCAACATATTAAGGTGGCCAACGCCTCCCAACACAATCCTTATTCTCAACAAAGTGCAATGGTTAAGATTACCGTCGGTGTTCTCGCCTTACAAGGCGCCTTCATTGAGCATATCGAGCTGCTGAAAAAGGCAGCAGCCTCGCTGGGTTCGCAACAATCTTCGTCGCAGTGGGCTTTTCTGGAGGTCCGGACCCCGCAAGAACTCAAGAGATGCGATGCACTCGTCCTGCCTGGGGGCGAAAGCACAGCAATTTCATTAGTGGCAGCTCGGTCTAATTTACTTGAGCCTTTGAGAGATTTTGTCAAGTAAGTTGTTCTTAGGAATGGTGACACTGAGTGTGCAGCGACTGACTCATATTTCTCTTCCCCGCAGGGTCCACCGCAAACCAACATGGGGAACTTGCGCCGGGTTGATATTGCTCGCGGAGTCGGCGAACCGGACTAAAAAAGGGGGCCAGGAGTTGATCGGAGGATTAGATGTTCGAGTTAATCGCAACCACTTTGGCCGGCAGACTGAAAGCTTTCAGGCGGCGCTTGATCTGCCTTTTCTCAGCACGTCCGGTTTACCCCAGCAGCCCTTTCCGGCGGTCTTCATTCGTGCGCCGGTAGTTGAGAAAATCCTGCCGCATCATGACGGTATTCAGGTGGACGAAGCCCAGAGAGACGAGACCGTTGTTGCTCCTTCACGACAAGCCGAGAGCGAAGCGTCCCGGAAGGCGATGTCACGCGATGTTGAAGTATTGGCTCGTCTTCCCGGGAGGGCTGCGCGCTTAGCTGTTAGTGGAACACCTATTCATGCGGACGAGGAAACTGGTGATATCGTTGCCGTGCGACAAGGCAACGTCTTTGGCACAAGCTTCCACCCTGAGTTGACTGGTGACGAAAGAATCCATGCCTGGTGGCTGCGTCAAGTGGAAGATTCTATGAAACGACTGCAATGAAGTTATGATATATATGAGGCAGTGATTGTTTCCCGTCATTTGGACGATTAGAAATAGCTCCGTTAGCTCTGGGTATTAGAGATAAATAGATTTTTTTTTAGTGCGCCATGGTTCGCTACCGTATGCACAAAGTATAATGTATAAGAACTCCGTAACTGCGCCGGTTAAATGGACGTTTTCTCATTACTACCTACCGGCTCCGTACTCCTCTTCTTCACGTCGTCGTTGATCATCCGCGTATGCTCGCCCGTAACCGCCACGACCAGGATCGTACTCTTCTCGGTATTCGTCACGGACCTGGCCACCGGATTTACCTCGTCTGCGCCGCGGGTCAGTACCTTGCCAGGAACAAGAAAGTTGAGTTGCGTGCGTACCCATATTGTCGGCCTTCCTCGAATCCCGGATCAAGGTCCGTCCTAATGATTCTCTCATCTAGCTTTGTACCCCCAATGTATTTCAAGCAATCAAGAGCGTCTTGATGTGTATAGTATTCCACGAAGCAGAATCCGCAAGGAGTCTTGTTGTATCGGTCGAGGCCCATTACAAGGCGCTTTATCTCTCCGCATCTAGATCGCGTTAGCGAAAGATCCGAGTTATGCGGCTGGGGAATCGGACTTTGAGAAGAGCTCGTGGATCTGTTCCTCTGTAGTGTAAAATGAGCTGTAATGGTCAGCAATTGGGTAAACTACGTGAAATGGGCGTAACGTGTCCAGGAAGCGTACAGATTACCAACATAAAGAGTTGTAGCATCCCTTAGACCTTCCATAGGGTCTTTCTGCTCCTCCGACTCATCGGAACTGTATTTGCGCCTTTTATTCTAGTCACGAGTCCAGTCAGTTTCTGCCGAAGCTCTCAGAGGCTGCTTGCAAAGATGTACCTTGCTCAAATAGTAGGCGCTGGGCCGATCGAGCCGCTCAACCGTGTTGCGTCGCTCCGGTATACTCATTATGACGAACTAGAATAGCGGCAAAGCAAATCTGGAAGATTAAGATTGCCGCTTGTTGCTGCTGTTGTTGTGGTTGAGATTGTTAAGAGGAAAGCAGAGGAATGAGAGTAGGAGAGCTTAGTTTGGGTTTGTCTTGGCGCCTCAGCTTTTGCTCTTGTCCGGCCATTCTCCAACAACTCTACCGAAAATTTCCTGTGAAGCTGAACGGGCTTGCGGTCTGAAATTAGTGCGCGGCAACAATCAACATTTTTATCAAGGCAGCTTCATGGAATAATCATCTTGACGATGCCGAAAGTCATCAGTTATACTCCTCCCTGGCTCTCGCGCCCTTCCTCCGGTGCCGCCTTGTTTTCGAGTCCAGCACCTAAGGAACCAGGAAGCTCTAAAAGCACCAAAAATACTCCCTATATTGGTCCTTCGCGGACACTGGCGCGGCGGGGAAATGAACTATTTACGGTTGTTGACAATCAAATCCGTTGGTCAAGCCTCACGCGATTGAAGGACGACTGGCAGCAGCGCGCTAGGTCGAAGAGCCAGAAGCCCGATGCGGATGCCGGCGCTCCCTACCGGGTACGTCTAGCACACTGTTGCTATTGTGAATTATTCTTTTACTGATACTGATTAGGTCTTGATGGTTCCAGTATACGACCGAATCCGACAGATCATACCCTCCCCGAACGGCGCTTTCTTGGCAATTGTCGCAGACCACACCGTCTTCATCGCTGTGCTTCCTGATTCAGCGCACCTAGCTACCGCGGATTCCTCTCCGATACGTGTGAAAACATACCAACTTGGTCCGACGACACATGTCATTCCGGAATCTCCGGTGGTGTCGGCATTGTGGCATCCGCTCGGTGTCTACAGTAACCTCGGAGGGTGCCTAGTGACAATAACCGAAGACGCAGTGGTTCGCGTTTGGGAGTTGGACCGGAATAATCATTGGTCATTCGACCGTCCGACTATGGCCGTCGACCTTAGGAAACTAGTCGATGGGACCTCTTCGGACCAGGACTTTGCGCCGTCGGGCTTCGGAAAGAACAAGGGCTTTTCCTCTGATTATGTTGAAATGGAGGTTGCGTCGGCTCGTTTTGGTGGCGTTGGAAGCGAAAAGGAGGATGCCTGGGCCGCAATGACTCTTTGGATTGCTATGAAGCCTGGTGATCTTTACGCTCTCTGTCCGCTATTGCCTTCTAGGTGGAGGGCGCCTTCTGCTGCTATTCCTTCATTGTCTGCCGCGATCGTACCAAAGTTATCCGCCTTAGAAGAGGATCCTCTTGACCATGAGGATCAATTGGCGGCCTGTCGGCAACAGTGGGAGTGGCTCGCAGAGATTGATAACCAGGAGCCTCTACAGATAATTCCTGGCTCCGCGACCGAACCCGGGTCTGAAATTCTTATGCGGCCGTCAAATCTTAGCGCAATTCCTAAGCTTCAAGGTCCTTTTCGTGCCGATATCGGGGATGATGCTGATGATCTCGATCTGTGCGACATGCATGTCATCGCGGCCAAGGCTGATACTGACGCTCTGATGATGGGCGAGGAGGATGAACTGACACTAGATAGCGGCGGTGACAAATTGTCAGCGACCGTGATCTGTCTATCTTCCCTGAGCGGTCGAGTGTATATCTGCCTTGAAGTCGTTGGAGTAGAGGGACAGTGGCTGCCGAAGGCGAGGAAGAACGCTTTTCGAGTGCCTGAACCAGAGTCGAGTGACTTGTTACTTGTGGAAGTCATAAATACCACTAAGGAAGAGCATAGGACGTCGCCTACGTGGCCTATGTTCACGCCCGACGCTCACTCCCGCTATAGCTTCTTTGTGACAACCTCTCACGGCGTAGTTTCCGTCTCGCTCTCTTCGTGGATACAGCGCTTGGAGGATGAATTACAGTCCGAGGACACATCGGGCTCGGGCTTCCGCCTTCAAGTCCTTTGCCAAGGCAATGCATCTGCTCTGGAATCGATCATCCAGATAGACGATGCTAGCACTTCGAACAGTCAACCCTTTCACCCCCCGGCATCCTTAGTCTACTATGACTACGATTTAGGCTACTTATTGCTCACCTCGCATGCATCTAATCCATATGCCGCTATTCTTGAGAAGCCCACTTTCTTCCCATCGTTTTCCCTCGAGTCAGGCGTTCAGCCGACTGATTCTCCTACGATTTCCCCCCATCGACCTCCCTACCAGGTCCCGTCCGTTCTCTACTCTGATTCTCCCCTGGAGTTCTTCGTTGATAAACACGTTCCTCATCGCTACCGGAGTACCCTCAAGGAACCAGTGCTTCTGTCACCGGCCACTCTAGACCTTGTAGCCGCAGCGCACCGGATCTTGTCTGCCCACACTAATGCTCTTGAACGTGCTGCCTCAGATCTTTTCCGTCGATGCGAGAGGTTACAGGGTGAATTGCGCGACCAGCTAGGACAGATAGCTGATGTAGCTGACCGGATCAAGGGTGTCTCGAGTGAAATAGGCGAGGATGGGCAGAGGAAGGAGGGATCCCGGAGCACTGCGGCATTAAACGCGAGGTTGGAGGCCGCCAAACATAGACAGTCAGAACTGGTCCGGCGATACGAAGCCATCCGGAACAAAGTTCTTAAATCTGGTGGACGGCCGCTAAGTGAAAAGGAGTCTTCGTGGATCGCTGAAGTTGAAGCACTCGCGCAGTCGTTTGACAAGGAGCGGAAGGAGGAATCTGCACAGCATATTTCCCAGCGGCTGGACGCTGTAAGTCTCGTACCCCCTTTTTTTTTATCAAGGGCATCATGCTGACAGAGGTGTAGGTCAAGGAGATCGCATCTGAACTAATCACAGAAGCCAAGTCTGTTGCCGCTAGGATTCCCGCTGCAATAGAGCCTAGCACTCCGACGTCTCCTACCAGCGCGCAGCCTCGCGTTCCTCAGCGCCTCCAGAGGGCCAAAATTGCCGATGCCATGAAGATGGTAGAGCGAGAGTTCGTTACCAATGCACCTCCTTCTCAAACGTTGCTAACCTGTTTTTAGATCTGCAGTTATCGAATCGATAACTGCGCGCCTGGCGCGGCTCAATACTCTTGTCTGATCTTGTCCTTCAATTTAATATTGGTGATTTGTCTTGGCACGGTAAACGCTCTGTTGATGAATTGTCTCTTGAGGATAGATTTGCTGAGCAATGACAAAACCTCATCTATCTCATGAGGTGTTACGTGTTACTCGTGAGGATCGCGATATCCGCATCCCATGGTATGCTTTTATCAGTAGGGACGTAAGGTCGACTCATCATCTCCGAAGTAAATGCGAACACTGCGGTCATTCTACAGCAGAGTGCGATAGATGTAATCCCCATTCACTTCTATCTGCGTACTCGCGCAACAGTACAAAAGATTCAATACATACTATTATTATTTCCAGACGCAGTGTACTAGGACGGAAACGTTCAAACTTTCTCATTCTTCACTCTCTTCCCTCGTTCCCTCTTTCCTGTACCCTGTCAAGGACGTTGCTGAGTCACATCATTCCTCTTCAATCTCTTTTCTGTCAATTCCCTCGTCGCAGTAGTCTTCCTATGTTGTCTTCGAGGGCCACGCCGCTTCAAGCATTCCGATCCTGGCCGACCTCTCCACTAGGAGACTTTAGTCCCCCTCACCACGACCGAATGCCTCAACATGGTATGTTCCCCAATCCGTTTGATATGCCTCCGCGGAAGAAAGCTATTTACGCTAACTTCAATAATGCCTATCTTAACGAGATTCCACTCCCGCAACATCATCACCAATGATATTCGCACAGCCCTGGATAATGCCTACAAAGTCCTAATGTCCGCAGTATGGGAGGGCTTTATAGTCGAATTCTTTTATGCAAGAATTTGAGCTAGACCATCTTGAACGATGGGGAGGGAGCTTTTATTAGAAGAAAAACGAGATAGATTCAGTGACCATGCAGACCATACAGCTGGTGGAGGGAAGGGTCTGTTTGTCTTCCGCTTGATGTACTATATGAAATTGGATTGGCTTATGCATGTACCATTGTCAGCTCAGCAGGATATACACACGTATTTGGTCATTTTCATGAACACTGAGAACAAAGGCTACTGTCAGAAAAAGCAAAACTAATATATTTACAGATCCCCATACCCAGACTGCTGGATGCGCCCTTTACAGTTCTTCCTTTCGTAAACTGGGTTGCTCATGGTCGTCAGCAATAGTGACGATCATGTGACCACAAAGCCCTATCAAAACAAACATCTGTCTGCGGCGTCACCGCAATGAACAATGGTCTTCACAAACCTACTTTACTTTTTCTAGGAAGAGTTCTATCATAGGATACGTACCATATTTTGAAATCTTTTCAGGTCAAAGCGTTTGTTTTCTTCTCCCATTTTGACCATAATTCCGCCCTACCCCTTCCCTGACCTATATAAACCCCGCTCTAGTAAACACAGAAATGTCCCTCAAGCACGAATAATACCAACTGTCATCTATACCCTATCGTTCTTCTCCAGATACCATTATTACAAGAACGAAATGTGCATTTTTTGGATAACGAAATATCTCTGCTACTGCCTCTACGACGAATTCTACTACCCCTGCAACTGGGCCAGCCGCAACCCGGAAACAAATCCAGACCCTGCTCTCCGCCGTGCGAGGAACCCACAAAACTGCTGTGTGTGCAGTATAGAGGAGATTATTGACTGTTTGGTTCTATGCGAGCTGTGTCTTGAGAAATTACACGACCGGGTGCGTCAAGATTGCGATATCAAGAAGACGCTTGCGCGCAAAAATACTTCACCTTTAGTGAAGCAGCTGGCTATGCTGATATTGTTGGAGAACGACATAGTTGAACAGTGGAAGGTTTTTGGTAAGGAGGGCTATATGTATATGACTGTTGAGATAGAGGAGCTCGAGAGAAGGGAAAGGGTCGCAGAGATGGAAATTGGGGTTCGGTGAGTGTAATCTTTCTCCTCTTCTTCTTCGTGTTGATGTATTGTTTATAATGCTAACTGATGAGCTTGGGGTAGGCGCGCAAGGAAGGGAAACGGGCGAAATGCATGGAAGCGGGCTACTCACTACACGCAGGAGGAGACAGAGAAGCGCGAGCTTGCTGTATCTGCTAAGAAGATAGGACTAGATCTAAAGTTTTGGGGGTTGACAGAGTATGCAAAAGGCTAGGTGGAGATAGGAACTTGCCTGTGCTGACATCTAAAATGGTCCAAGAGGATCAAGGAGTTAGAGCCGGCGTTGTTGATGGTGTTAGTGCATTGGGACTGAGCATTAATTCGCACAACGTTACATGCTTGAGATTATAAAACAGGTAGATCAACTGCCTGGAGTCGCATTCAATATCTAGACACGGCATTATTCCCAAGCCAGTGGATAGCTAGCGTACAATATTTTCATGTCCATAAACCCAACTATATAGAGCAAGGCCAGAGTCGCAAAATATGAAATCACTTGAAACTGAGACTTGACTTTGTAGTGTCAAACCAGGAGACAGAATTATCCAACTCCAAGCACCAAATACATTACACAGCCCAAGAATCACGAACTCAGAGCATGGCCATCCTGGAATCCCTTCAGCAACTCCTCCGCATTCTCAACCCGATCCGAAGAAGCTAGAGAATTTCGTCTAGCAGCCCGTCCTATGAGAGAAGCTCCGGCCCCTTTACGCCAGGCTCCAACCTCTCCAACTCACTGAGAAAAACCCATTCCAGAGCTTTTGAGGCCTCTTCGCTAAGGTTTAAATGTCCTCGCTGCCTCGACCCCGACAATAGCCGCCTTTTTCCACTTGTGGTGCGCCGCATAGTCTTTCCATGCAAGGAAGCAGATTATCCTGGAACTCCTCGGCCCCCGTGTCATATGCAGTGCAAAAGCCATAAAAGCTTGCCAAGTCTATTGGCGTAAGCTTTGGCGTTGTCGCGGAATTGGGGTCGAGGATGTTATTTGCAGTCTTCTGTTCAAAATGCGAGGCAATTGATGGCGATATCGTGGCGAATCAAACGGTTAGCGTCGTTTGTTGGACACATTTCTCTGAAACACGATTGTCTGGGCTTATTAAGTGATTTATGACTTTGTATTCTGCGATGCTGTACTTGGCGAATACAGCTTGAGACGCTTCGGGGTGTATGCTTTAAGATGGCGGGAAGGGCGAAGGGCTTGCTGAGGAGAATGGTATTGCTGTGAATGCTGGGTTTGTTCATAAGCGCGTGGTTGAATGGCGCAAGAGAAGTTGTGGTAAATTAGATAGAGTAGCATTCCAGGCATGGAGGAAATAGTGAACCTTGATATTGAAAGTGGCAGGGGCAGATCTGAAAACAATATCTAAACTCAGAAACAGAGATAAAGCTTACCAAACGAGAAGCAACTGCCATAGAGTAGTTGTTGAAACAAATTCTTTGCAGTAAAAAATGGCTGTGTTAATGTAAGCCAAAGCCCCAGGAGTCAGGATTATCTAAACATGTCATAGAGGTCTCTTCAGCATAATAGAGGGTCTACAAAGCAACTTGCTCTGCATGTGCAATGCAACACATACTTAAAAATCAGAGAGCCGGTGTATATAAGCGATAAAATTGAATTTTTCCATGCAGCTCAGTCAAAGTATACCAAGATAACTATGCCCAACAATATCTATTGTAGCCTGTGAAAAACAACATGATTAGCTCGATACAAGGCATATTAAAGCTCACATACCGCTCGATAAGATGAAGACCAGACCCTGATTCGACGATGTCACTGATTTGGCCCGGTTGCAAGGCGAACGCCGCCTCCTCGAACTCTTTTTGCATCTCACCACGGCCAAAGAAGCCACTTCGAAGTGTTAGTAAGTATTACGGAAAGAGGGATACACTAGGGAGTATCATTACAGATCGCCCCTCTTCCTAGCACTACTGCAGTCCGACTCGGACATCGCAAGATCTCCTAACCGGATCTCCCCCCGCATGATGCGCTCCTGATGACCACGCAGAATCTCGCGAGCCTCCTCTTTTGTTCGAGTGATCTCGGCCTCCCTCCAGCTGCTCGGTCGCCTGCTGTCTCTGTGCTTGACTAGGAGATGGCTGCAACGGATCTTGCCTTCTTGATTCGGAGCTTCATGGTAAGTAGCTGCGCCGCTGTGATATGTTGCCATGTACATTTTGAGAGTCTCCATGTCGGTATCGGCTGGGGGTTCCCATCGCGACTCTCTGGTAGCGGGGTTGAAGTAGTAAGGAAGGTTTTTGGAGTTCGAATGGCGAACTTCCCATCCTGCTGGAAGACCGGTGTTTACCTTTGACGAAAGTCAGGATGTGTGACGGAATTACACCGGTTTTGGGTTTAAGAGAGGTAACACAAGCATACCATTTTGTTTGTAAGCTTAGAGAATACTTAAGGTGTGAAATAGTATAGAACTCAGCGAGGTTTAGAACCGGTGTTGTCGCAGCGACGCAAATAGTTCAGAGATGACGCGGGGAAAAGCGAAGGGGGGGAACTTCAAACAGGACAAACACCGCAAACGGCGCAAACGTGGTCCAGATTAATGTTCGGCTTCTCCGTGCTTCTTCCCGCAAGTCTACTCAGAATCAGCTACATCTTCGATTCATATCCTTGATCCTTCCTGGCAGTTCTTGTCCGTCTGGGTTTTGTCTCCGTTTTAATTCATAATCTATCTGCGATATCTCCCAAAGACATACTCGTCGCATATCGCGCCTCGAACACCACCTTCCCCGCTCTCTACAACTCGACGGTCTCAGAATGTCAGCCAGTCCGTCTCCGTCCGCCGATGGCGATAACAAACAGACCGAACAGGTTCATTTTCGCTTCTGCCGTGAATGCTCAAACCTGCTCTATCCGAAAGAAGACCGTGTCAACAACCGACTGATGTTCACATGTCGAACCTGCCATGTCGGCGAGCCCGCAACGTCTAATTGCGTTTACCAGAACAAGCTCACCAGCCAAGTCGGCGACACCGCTGGTGTCACTCAGGATGTGGGAAACGATCCTACGGTTTGTCTATCCGGTTTCTGTCTGCTTTGTGGCGATGCGATTGCTGGTTTTGCCAGTGATTTGATGTCATAGCTGCTGGCGTGGCGCCTTTGGCTTGCAATATGCTTGGAAGAACTAATGCAGTTCGAGTTGTCTGGCTAACTTGCGATTTGTCTTTGTACGTTCTTCATATAGCTCCCCCGATCCAACAAGACCTGTCCAAAATGCGCGCACAACGAAGCAGTGTTCTTCCAGTCTCAACAACGATCAGCGGAAACCGGAATGGTGAGCATATTGAGTTTGTGGATGAGTTGGTTCTGGTTGCTAACAGTCTTAGAAACTTTACTATGTTTGCTGCCACTGTGGAAATGTCTTCTTATAAAATTGCCATTCTTGCTCATTCTATACCACGATACCCATTATCAACTTTACAGCATGTTCGGGGAGTTTCTTTTTGGCGATTTTATGTCATCAGGGAGATTTCTGGAGAAGTATGCTCTATTGATACAAGATAGATATGTGAACGCCTAATAAAACAATTCGCCCAAATGATATATTAAACGTGCATCGGCGCCAATGAGAGAATTTTCGACCATTGCCTCCCCCGTAGTTCTGTTGCCACAACGCCTGTATTCAAGTTAGGAACTGCGGCGTAGACTTTCCATCTAGCTGTAACTGACCGTTCATTCTGGTTCCGATCGGGTCTCCGGACTTGTTCACCAGCACGCAGGCGTTATCATCAAACTTGACAAGGCTTCCGTCCGGCCTTTGCATTTCCTTCTTCACTCGGACCACGACAGCGTGCCGAATGTCTCCTCGGCGAACTTTGTTGGCAATGCCGGTGCTGCTCGTTCCTTCAGGTCCAAAGTTCCGTTGTTTCTGAACGACAACCACAATCCGATCACCTAGATCCCCAAGGAAGAGTAATTAGAGGTGTACTGAGCTGAGGGATGTATAGAGCAGGAAACGCACCAACTGTTGCGGCCCGCTTCTTTTTCAGGACGTTCACGCATTCGACGACGGCGGCGCCGGAGTTATCGATGCAGTTCAACAACGTCTATAGAGGGTTAGCTAGGTACGCATATGTGATCTTCAGGGATTCGCAAGCCAGAAACAAACCTTTAATTGAATCATCTTGACTGTGCGCTGCTCTCGTAACCTCGCCGACAGATCCCGTAATCGATCAACAATCTGCGATTCGGAAGATTACCGGAGGACGAGTTTTCCCGATCGCCGACCCCGGCAGCAGCGGTTGCAGCCTGCAAAACAAAGCACCGCTTGTCCAACGCCGGGCGACGCAGAACGCTCTCTCAGTCTCCAGCCGCTCCATTCTTTGAGCAAGCTGTGTTTCTAATTCTACGGATGTAGCCCCCCTTTTCTTGTTGTTTGCTCCATTATACACGCTTGAACTCTTTCCTTATAACACCCCATTATGTTGATCGTTTGGAAATTTACACTTGTTTTATAATTGTATTATACCTCCGTTCCTTATCTTATATATTGGCTCCCAGCCGCTCTCCCGCTTTGTTCCCCTGGTCTCATTTATCCCAACTCCCACTCTCAATTGCTGACAGAACTCAACAAAACGCTGAGCTTGGTTACATGGGACTCGTGTGATCGGATATCTTACCATGCCGCCCTCAAAGGCCCGGTCCAGTCCGTCCGTGGACCGGCGCGACCGTCTGACGCTTGCGAAATTGGCCAGCTATGACGATGTCGCAACGGATGCGCTGGTTGACTGTGTAGGCATTCTCAGCGCCTGGAGACATTGCTTTTGTATCCTAACCAGATGACCGACATAGGCTTACTTTTGGACGAAAACCCGCAAGAATCGAACGAAATATATCCCTATCCGCGGCCTGGCCGAGGATACCGTGGCCCATATCCTCCTGCACGATGTTATAGTCGCGAAGGATGTTAGCGCAGCAGAGCAAAAATTACTAGATCTTACTGGCATGAAGAGATACCTGGCAAAATTACCCAACGACCGCGAAAAGGATTGGTTCCGCAAGCACCTTCGCAAATATATACAGATGTACCTTCCCGACTGTCCATTTGAGGTCACGACCACCAATCGCTATACAATCACCGAACATGAGGCCGCTATTTGCGCTCGGAAATTCATTCCACAAGGTCAAGAGATCAAGTACTTGAGCGGAACTCTGGTGCCAATGACCAAGGAAGAAGAGCGGGACTTGGATTTGAAGAGAAAGGATTTTAGCATCGTGATGTCGAGCCGGAGGAAAACACCGTCATTCTTCTTGGGTCCTGCCCGCTTCGCGAATCATGACTGCAGCGCAAACGGGCGTCTGGTGACTCGAGGTTCGGAAGGGATGCAGGTCGTCGCTACTCGAGACATCTATATCGGCGAAGAAATTACGGTTTCGTATGGTGAGGACTATTTTGGGATTGACAACTGCGAATGTCTATGCCTCAGTTGTGAACGCGTCCCCCGCAATGGATGGTCACAGAATCTACCTTCTGTGCCACAAAGCAAACCGTCTACCCCAGAACCGGTGGCTAGTGAAGACCACTCTACACCGAGGAAACGCAAGGCCCCATCAGATATTGATTCAGACAGCTCTCCCTCTTCTACTCCTAGAAAGCGGGGGAAATTCACACCACGTGGTTCCAAATTGCGGTCTCAGTTGTCTCTCACTGAGGATATTGCTATCTCAATTGAGTCGGAGCCTCGTGTTACATCGCCGAATCTGGCCCTGTCGGAGCAAGAGGCTGATGATTCCGGAAAGAGAGGTTCAGCCGTGGATAACGTGGAGTCTTCCGGGACCGACTCTGAATCTCTTACCTCCGTAACCCCCCAAGAATCACAGCGATCATCGACATCCACCGCTGCAACTTCAGTGTTCGATGAAGCCGTATCAAGCAAAACAATGCCAACAAAATCTGCGGCAATGGCTGCGGCGCCTGCAGAGAGTTCAATAGAGGCCGAGGCGCCTATATCGACGACAAACCCTGACGCTGATATTAAACTTGAAGTGGAACCTTCTTGCGGACCCACCACTACTGTAACGGCACACTTAGAGACTGCGGCGCGTGCCGATAGCTGCGTAAGCGATATTTCAAGTTCTACCAAGGTGGAGGATGGACCCGAAGCTCTAGAGCATGTGAAGAAACCGAGAAAACCCAGAACGAAGAGGGTCTATTTGACTATTGAGCCGGAATCAAAACTGACGCGAGTTCCTGGGGATTACACCAAAACCCCCAAACTACTAGCGCACTCGTATGACCGCTGGGTAGACTGCCACACTTGCAACGCCTGGTTTGTACAACAAAATTCCTATCTCACCCGGAGAGAGTGCCCTCGCTGCGAGCGCCACTCCATGCTATATGGGTACCGCTGGCCGAAGACAGAGAAAGAGGGCCCGAACGATGATGAGGAGAGAGTCATGGACCATCGCACCATTCATCGGTTCCTGTACCCCGAGGAAGAGGCCCTTGTATCTCGCAGGGGCCGTGGGGTCAGTTTCGGCCTCACTCCCACCCCGGAGTTGTCTGATATGCGCAGCGAGACTCCAGATAGCGAAGCTCTCGACGAGCGAGGCAATACGCGGGTGACCAGACGTCGCACTCGAGCTATCCGAGTAACTACTGTGTAATGAAGCTATGTTTGTGACAGGAGATGTGGAGTTCCGAGGCGAATGGTTTGGAGTCTCATACTGTGGTAGATTGGCGTTTAGGTTGATAGCTTGGGCATGGAGATTATGAGGATGTTAGCACTTTGGTGCATTGTCTTCTTTCCTCTCGGATTGTGGTTTTGCAAGATTTGTCCATGCCTGGCGTCTGTAATTCTATATCATGTAACACTTAGGGTTATCGAAGATATTTGGATGCTATCCCATCCGAGGAATGATTTAGGATGGAACTTATCACAATATTGATTCAACGCACATTTCCAGGTCCACCTCGTCTTCTTCCATGAAAGTTGAGGGCACAAGACATGCATGGCCAGGAATAAATATTTACACCAATGGAAACGATTCTTCAGCTATTTCCCCGATCCCAAGCCTGCCTCCATCCCCGCAAAATTTAACCAGCTCGGCGTCTATCACCCCGAAACACATTATGTGTAATATATAACGCAGCAAGGTGACCATGCGCGTTCTAGCTGCAATCCAGCAGATCCTACCAGTGAGGTCACAACATGGGAATCCCCCAGTACCTCAGCGCTCTCTCGATCCTCACGGTTTTACTGACTGCGGTTATTGCCAGCACCAATGCTGCCACCTTTAGCGACCCTTTGGTAAATCTCACTTACGGCTCCTTCCAGGGCAGATATGACTCGACGTACAACATCTCATACTTCCGCAAAATCCCCTTCGCTGCTCCTCCAACCGGCGAAAACCGCTTCCGTGCTCCGCAGCCACCATTGCCCGTAGAAGATGGCATCTACGACACTGACCAGTCCTTCGACATGTGTCCCCAGCGCACGGTGAATGGATCTGAAGACTGTCTGTATCTAGGTCTGTTTTCACGGCCTTGGATTGAGGGTTCGAGTGCGGCTTCCCGACCCGTCCTTGTCGTTTTCTATGGTGGCGCCTTCATACAAGGAAGCGCATCATTCACTCTTCCACCGTCATCGTTCCCCGTGTTGAATGTGAGCGCCTTAAATGATTACATAGTCATCTACCCGAATTACCGAGTGAATGCTTTTGGCTTTCTTCCCGGAAAGGCAATCAAGGGCTCTCCAACCTCGGATCTGAACCCCGGGCTCCTAGATCAGGAGTATGTCCTTAAATGGGTTCAGGATCATATTGCCCATTTTGGAGGCAATCCACATAATGTTACTATTTGGGGCCAGAGTGCCGGCGGAGGCTCTGTTGTTGCACAGGTCCTTGCAAATGGACGACGAGGAAGAAAGAGGCTATTCTCGAAGGCGCTTGCTAGCTCACCGTTCTGGCCGAAGACATATCGCTACGACGATTACGAGGCGGAGAAGATCTATGACAGTTTGGTCAACCTGACTGGCTGTGCTGGTGAAAGTGATTCATTGGCTTGCTTGAAAAGGGTCGACGTCCAAGCAATTCGTGACGCGAATCAGGTCATTAGTGCTAGTCATAAGTATACGACATCTTCGTACACATGGGCACCTGTGATTGACGATGAATTCCTCCTTCACCCACTAACAGAGGCAGCAAGGCACGGTTTGTTCGAAACGGATTACATCTTTGCAACGTACAACACCCACGAAGGCGAGGATTTCATTCCGCCTGGCTTTGCCTACGAGAATACAAACGCAACAAGCGACTCCTTCAACTCTTCATCCGCTAGTTTCCACTCCTGGCTTTCTGGGTTCCTACCCGGTTTATCGCCGTCTCAGATCCACACCCTCGAGCACCGTTATTATCCGGAAACAGGCCAAACCGAGACATTGGACCTGTACAATTCGACCTATGTGCGCGCAGGTCTGGTTTATCGCGATGCTGTCTTGTCATGTCCCGGATATTGGCTCGCTTCTTCCGCAAAGAGGAAGGGCTATCTAGCTGAGTATACGATTGCGCCGGCCCAACATGCAGATGACACTGCCTACGTTTGTGCCCGCCTTGCTCCCTTCTTGTACGATATCATACTAAGATTAAGAATATTGCAGTGGAATAGAGTAAATTCTATTCAGCAAACCGATCCGCTCATTTACAGAGGCTTCGCGGGCGCCTTCGGCTCGTTCTTCCAGACAGGGGATCCGAATGCGCATAAGTTGACCACGGCGGATGTACCCGGGGTGCCAGAGCTGAAGACGACAGGTGAGGAATGGGTCATCGCGGAGAATGGGTTTGAGGAAGTCAAGTTAAGGGAGTTGAAAGATAGATGTGACTTTTTGGGTGGGACTGGGGGGAGAGTACCCGTTTAATATCTGTATAAACCGGAGAGTGTGCGACGTGTCAGGAACACCTATTCCATCCGGCGCGTTTAATCTTCCATCTATACACGTCGTAGACCAATGCTAAGTTCTGTTAGGCCACCTAAGCATTCCTACGGGCAGTAGGCTGTTGCTTGTCTGTCGATAAACGCTGGTTGTACCAATTTCATCGACTAAGGTCAAAATGACATATGCAAGTTTGCACAAATACTTGCTATCATATAGCCAAATACAAGCTGGAAATATCTAACCGCAAGTTCCCGCTACTCACTTTGTGTCCACCGCTCACGGCAATGAAAGAGACTGCAGTGTGGTTGCTGCACTTAGGCTGAATGGATATATATTATGTATGGTTGCTGACAAGGAGACCAAGATCAGTTAAGCTAGGTGTATTTTAGCTGGGTTGAGGGCATGTATCCTGATAAAGTCTTTGAGAGGGGAACGCAGAGTGGTAATAATATGGCTGCTGCTGGGGATAGTCCGGATAGGGAGCACCTTATAGATGGAGTGAGGAGAATCTTGAAGGTTACCTTCCAGTGATGTCAATGGCAACAAATCCGGTTGACGCATTGGCCTCAAAATTGTAGAAACTAGCCGGGTTTGCTACCGAGTCTGACAGGTTATGGCTGAGTGGACCACAGAGAATAGATGCTGATATGATGCACCGTCCATATATATGGAAATTAAACTATAATACATGATATGACATGATAATGATACAGTCATTATGAGTCTAAACCAAACCAGACTGCGTGGGTATTTATCCAAGATCATTCCAGCGCCAGCAATGAATACCCATGGACAGAGGAGTGCGACATAATTATTATACAAGTACAACTCATGATCTGAAAGTGATGATTATATCAGAGCCTGACCCCTGAACATACCCTCACGAACCTCCTTGACCACATCCTTGCGGTCCTTCTTGCCAACCAACACAACTGCCCGTCCACGCTTACCCATACGTCCTAGACGACCCAAACGGTGGATAAAGTCGATAGTTGTGTGGGGAACATGGTAGAGAATCACAGTTTTCAGGGCTAGAGTGTCAATACCGCGTGATGCGATATCGGTGGTGACAAGGACCTTGACGCCATCAAGGCGGCGTTCAGTGCCTCGATCTGTCCGTTCAGGAAGCACAAAGGGAATATTGGTATTTTCGCGTTGCTGCTGCTTGCGGGCGAGCAAGATTTCTTCCGCAGTGGGGACGGCAGCTGGCTCGGTGAATTCGGCGAGAATTTCTTCTTGTTTTCTAGTGCCTGAGTCGCGGTTAAATGAATGGGCGTCGATTCCTTTCGATTTGAGGAATTGTGCGACTTCGTCGGCTTCCTCACGCTCGTTGACAAAGACGAGAATCTTCTTAGTCTTCGGTTCAGACCACGGGCTACCGGCCTCATCACTCCCTGCTCCGCTTTTGCCAATAGACCAAATCACGTCCGCGCAGGCGAGATTCCGGTTTCCGCGATATGGGTCTTTCTGAATGTCGACTACGCCAAGCTGTACGCGCCGAGGGATGGCATGCAGATTAGGTGTCGTTAAACGCCAGATATCCGGGTAAAGTTTGCGGAGCTGAGAATCGAGGCTGCGAGGGATGGTGGCCGAACAGAAGATAAGCTTCTGCAGTGACGGGGCTGCCTTACTAATTATTTCTGTTGATGTTGGCAGGAAGGATCGATCCATGAGTGAATCAGCCTCGTCGAGTACAAGGTGGCTAACACGGCTGAGGACGTAGGGATCGGTTTTCGCAATAGAGGCCAGGAGATGCGGTGTCGAGACGAGGATGTCGATGCCGGCAGGGTTGAAGAGAGTGCTTTTGATTCGACGAGGAGTCAGGTTAGAGGAAATGATACCAGACCTGAACTTCACTGTATGTGAAAAAGCCTTGAGCTTCGCTCCAACCTGGGCAACCAATTCTGCGGTTGGTACTAGAATAATTGCCCGTGGTCTTCCTGCGTTTGATGGCGGGGGAATTTCCGGTTCCAGATCGAACGCCTGATTCTTCTTGTTTTCTTCTCTCTCCCGCGCCTTCCTTTCCTCCTCCTTCTTCTCCATCTCTTTCTCCTGTATCTCTTGGCGTTTGATAGCGTCGATCACAGGAATTAAATATGCAAGCGTCTTCCCCGAACCAGTCTCTGCAGCGAGAAGGTATTGGTCATACTGAGGTTCATCGTCGTCCACCTTCTTTGCTTGCTTCTTCGCTGGAGTATCTTCAAGAAGTCTTGGAATGGCAACTCGTTGAATAGGAGTAGGAACAGCGTCAGCTATCCCAGGAAGGGCTTGCGAGAAAATCGAATTCCGGACAATGGGGAGGAGAGGGAAAGCGTCGAAGCTCGTGATTTCAGCAATCTTGGCTTTTATTGCTGTTCGTTTACCGTAGGAGATAGGTGTTAGAGCGGTCTGCATCTTCAGGGCCTTGTAAAGCGGACTTTCGGTCTTCGTCGCCGGCTTTTCTTCTGTCTCTCCGGAACGTTTCAAGGCGGCCGGTGACCGTGACCGTGGATCTTCACGAACCCGCGCTCGTGTCTGGTTCATGTTGGGAAAGGGACCTAATTTACCACGGTCTGTTCGTTTCGGCTTGAGAGATGATTTGGCGACATCTTTAGAAAGAGTCATGCGGGCTCTGCGGCGGAGGCGCCCTGTGGCAATCGATCGTACAGCCTGTCCTCCCTGAAGGGGAGACAGAGCAAGAGAAGTCTGAGTTCGACAGAACAGACATACTGATGGTCTCAGGGGCAAGGACAGCCCGCTTAACCGGTTCATCGCTGAGTTGGGGCTGGATGAAGAGTGATGTAAAAGCCTGGACCGGCTCTCGTCGCAGGAAAAAAAAAGATCCTCATGGCTTAAAGGGGAAACAGCACGGACCACTGGGGATGGTCCTACGCTAGTCCGTATTAGGACTAAGGCGATCGAGAGTGTCCTGCGTCCAGGCGCCAAGCCTCCGATATTGCAAGCAGGTCTGGCAGGAAGGTGCAGTTGCCCTGGAGACTCCCGCCAGCCAAACGTCAACAATCGTCGAGGCTCCAGTGCACAATGAGTCCGCCGTCTCCAACCAGGGCACCAGCGATCGCAGGCCTACTTAACGCTCCCACTGCACTTGCATCTCCTCTTTCATCCAAGGTTCCATTCGAGATCCTCCGTCCGTCTGACCCTGACGTCTTTGTCTATCTTCCCGCCGGTGGTGGATGGCATGTCTGCTCTTCTCGCTTTCCTGTGTATCTGCATGATCTGATCACGAGTTTCTCTGAATCTTCCCCAACCACGATCTCTTCGTATTTGACTTCCATAGTCCTTCTTTATTGCGATTGACTTGAGAAGAACGAGAACCCATAATTAACGAAGCTAACGAAACTGGCAATCGCTTTGGATGATCTTCCCTTTGTGACCATTAACGAGTCCTACGAACTACGAGCATACTGGGGGCGATTTGATTGACCAGAACCTGGGTTTTTCTCAGAATTCTTTCAAGGCCTGGGAATCTGACGTCTTGTTTTTGTTTTTCGACAACAGGTAAGGGCGCGTTCCGACTCCGCTAGGGATGGGTACCCAACCCAAGCTGAAACAAGTTTACTGATCACTATCTAGCCTTGTTTTTGCTTTGTTGTTTTCGCTCTTCTTGGATCTCTCTTCTCTAATTTTGTTCTTTCTGAACCACGAATTTGTTTAACAATATGGGTAGCGGCACTGGACATCGACCGTTGTCAGAAGTGAGCCCGATGGCTCACCGTCGCAACTCTCCGGTGTGGAACCAGAGTAATAGGGTAGGCTGCCTGTATTATTTTGGCTAAGGGTCGAACTAACACCACGGACTCAGCCAACAAAAAGCATTGATTCATCACCCTATGAATCACCGTCTTCAACACGCCGCTTTTGGCAAGGCCGTGAGTCGGGTTCGCCGTTTCAAAAGAACTCGGAAAACCAAGCGCCTTACGACCCCGATGTCACATTCACCACCTCCAAGAGGCCTTCTCTCGAGAATCTCAAGCGCGCATCACGGGTCAAGGGCAATAGTATATTCCGCGACTACAACCAAGAATACGACCCTACTAGTGTTTATGTCCCACATAGACCGCTTGCCATCAACCGAGGCTCGCATGAGAAGCAAAGCCAGGGTGTGGCTACGGCTCGTCCTCCCAGTCCAGACAAGGCTCAAATGGGACCTCGACCCCCTTCACCTAGCAAGGATCAGGCCCCTCCCGCAAAGTCGTCTTTGTCTCGAGCTAGTAGGTTTGGCACGAAGGACATGACTTTTGACCCGGAGAATGAGATTTGGTCCGACGCTGATGGTAGTCGCTACACAAAAAGCGTTACCTTCGATGCTGCCCCACCTCAGGTCAATGAATATGAAATGACTACTCCTGATCCATCGTCAATTGCCTCCGAATCTCGTGACGGAAGCTATGACTCGGAAGAGGATGAAGGCGACATTAGCTTCGATCGTGGCTCCTTAGACCGTGATGACAGCTTCGACGCCTCGTTGGAAGACCTTGAGAAGACTCCAGTGGTCATGCCTGAAGATTGGCGCTTTCTGAGCCCGGATAATGCAAATGATGAACTGGCGGAAAAGGATGAAGATCCATTTACCAGCGAAGGGAGTGAGAGCCCTGAGCCCCGGTCTGTATCAACACAACAGGCTCCTACTAGACGCTCTCGTGTCGAGTCTCTCGACTCCAACGGTGAGCGTCGCCCTCTACCACCCCTGCCAGCAATTCAAGGACTGTCCTTCTCTCCACGTGCAGCTCCTTCGGACAAGCTGGCTGCTGCATTCGAACTTGGAAGTGGTAATCAACGTGTTCTTCCTGCACCACCAGCGGCGGCGACGTACAGCAAATCCGACATCACCGGACTCGGCCACAGCTCCATGTCATTGGAGGATAGGTTGCGCTTGATGATGATTCAGAGGGAGGAGCGCGAAAATGCCAATGAAAAGCAAAGTAACAAGCCGGAGAATAAAGAAGATGAGAGCGAAGATAAAATTGCGGGAAATTCCAAGGGGCAAGAACCTGCAGAGGACCCAGCCGATCCACCCGAAGCGAATGAGGCCGAAGTGTTCTCTCCCCCACGTATTTCCAGAGATTCTATCTTGCGTGATCTCCGTAGGGGCGATGACTACCTCGATGATTCGTATGAGACCTCTTCTCAAGGGAGTTCCAGCCCACGACAGTACTCCCATTACGACCCTGACATTCCTATTCCTTCGCTTGAGAGCGATCATGACAACAGTTACGAAGATGATGATGACGACGAGACGAGCAGTGTTATAATCAAGCCAGAACTGGAGGATGATACCAACAACCTTTACGATATTCCAGACTACTACGAAACCGTGCCGTCAAAAGATTCGTCCTTCAAAGATCTAAAAGATCAGGAGGGTGGGGACAATGAGAGCCACCACTCTGACCACTCGATGGAGGATGTTTTTTGCAAGAGCGACGGTTCTGTCCCCTCTGAAGCGACGCCAGTTCCGGCAGATCGAGCAGGAGAAGATTCGAACATCAAAACACCGTCCAATTCCGTAGAAGAGCATCAGGATAATGAGGTGGCTGCTCCGAAAATGACCGCCATGCTAGAGTCTCTTCGCCGCCCAGTTACACCGGAGAACGCCGAGCAAATATCTCCTCCGTCAACCCCAGACTCTGTGATTCGACACCCTGTAGATGACAAAGTCAGTGATCTCGAGGATTCGGCGGACGAAAGTGTTCCCGAACCCATCGCTACTGTCAAAGCACACGGAAGCAGTCTGAAAATTCGCCCATCATTAACCCGGGCGGATGTTGAACAGATGGCTGCAACCCGCCGCAAAATCAGCGGCCAGATTCCGCCAAACGCTCCGGCAACCCAAGAGCCAGAGACTGAACAACCAGAGCCTGATTCCCAGGCCAAAACGCTACAGCCCGACCCTTCAGCAGCGGCAGCTCCCCGAAAGCCCAGCTTTATGAAACTGGACATCCCATTCAGCATTCAAGAAGATGAAAGTCTTGGATTCGGTCTTGACAAAGAGTTTGATCGAGTCATTGAGTCCCAAAAGGTTGCGTTTGAGCTAGCCCTTACCCAGCTGCAATCCACAAAAGCCCTTCCCCAGACCCAGGAGTCCCTTGCACCCCGCACAGGATCTTTTACAAATCGCTCCGCGTATGCTAACTATCCGATCCTGAAACAGAGAGGTTACCTCATGAGACACAACACGAAGGTCATCGTCGCGAGTAGCCGCCCCGAGGAAGAATCCGTCCCTTCATCCAATGGCGAGTCATCCGGCGACACGCGGAGCACAAAGCCGGGCGCATCCTCACAGCGAAAGGTGAGCCAGCAGACTTGGACTACGGTGCCCTGGAACTCTGGTGCTCGCCGCGCGAGTATTCGTACCCCCTCTGGCGCAATTCGCAAGAAGCCCGTTAATGGCCCCGTACCTCCGTTGCCCGGTCAGCCGAGCATCGCCCAAGACCCCCCTACTCCTGTTGAAGAAATTGACCCGGCTTTCAATACTCTTGAGGATGGCGAGGAGCGTGGTAGGTTATTTGTGAAGGTTGTCGGGCTGAAGTATCTGGACTTGCCACTCCCAAAAGGTGATTTTCCCAAATCCTGGCATATCGAATATTTATGCTGACTTAGTTGCTGCTATCAGGGGAGAGAACATACTTTTCCCTCACATTAGACAATGGTCTACACTGCGTAACTACTGCTTGGCTGGAACTGGGCAAGACTGCTCCTATCGGGCAAGAATTCGAGCTCATCGTCCAGAACGACCTCGAGTTTCAGCTCACACTTCAGATGAAGATGGATGAGGAAAAGTTCAAGATTCAAGAGCCTGCTCCTTCAGCATCTCCATCCCGTCAAAAGCATTCTACATTCAGCAAGATGTTTTCATCACCGCGAAAGCGCAAGGAACTTGACATGAAGCAGCAGCTCGCGTCGCAACAGCAGAAAAAACAAGATCCCAATGCGCCAGTCTGGGAACGCCTTCGGACCCTTGTCGCTCCGGACGGCAGCTTCGCCCGTGCCTATACCGCTCTCAGCGATCATGAAAAGCACGCGTACGGTCGACCGTACACTGTCGATGTGGCTTGCTTCAACGAGTGGGCTATTGACGAGCAACCAAGCAGTGTAAAGAGCAAGAAGAGCACCGCAAGTGGCATGTCCCAGCGCCGCCCCCCTTACAAGATTGGTAAACTGGAGCTGCAGCTGTTATTTGTTCCGAAGCCCAAGGGTGCTAAGGATGAAGACATGCCGAAGAGCATGAATGCTTGCATTCGGGAGATGCGCGAAGCGGAGACTGCATCGACCCGTAGCTGGGAGGGGTTCCTTTCGCAGCAAGGTGGCGATTGTCCGGTAAGTTTGGCTCATCAAACCTTTCGCGAAATTATGTTAGCTGACTTTTGCAGTACTGGCGTCGTCGATTTTTCAAGCTTCAAGGCTCGAAACTGACCGCGTACCACGAGACTTCCCGTCAGCCTCGTGCTACTATTAACCTAGCCAAGGCCGTCAAACTCATTGACGATCGAAGCACATTAACACAAAAAGAGACAACGGCACGAGGTGGAAAGCGACGTAAGTCTGCATTTGCTGAAGAGGAAGAAGGGTATATGTTTGTAGAGGAAGGTTTCCGCATCCGCTTCGGTAACGGCGAGGTCATCGATTTCTATGCCGACAGCGCGGCCGATAAGGAAGGCTGGATGAAAGTGCTTTCAGAAACCGTTGGCAAGGGCCCGACTGGCGCTAACCAGGCCAAGCCTTGGACCGAGTTGGTCCTAAAACGGGAGCGGAGCATGAAGGCAGCACGGCGGGAAACGGCGGATCGTTTCTCGCAATTTGGAGCTGCACCTCCTCCGCCTGTCAAGAAAGATGTTCCCAAAGCTCCTCCGGCGCAGGCGCCAACGTCACATGCCGCTCCTTCTCAGCGACCGCGACATAAGCACACACAGTCGCAACCCGAGGTACGCAGCGCGGAATCTCGGCGGCAGAAAGCTCGTTCTCTAATTTTCTGAATCGGCTTCATGTACTCTTTTGTCCCATTTGCTCCTTTTCCCTTTTCCCTTTTTTATTTTTTTTCCTTTCTTCTTTTTCTTCTTTTCTCATTTTCCGTGTAATTGGTCTTCTCGTGGTATTGGAGTCTTGTTTTTGATTTCTGCCTACAGCTTCGTGTACGAGACTTCGATACCAGTATTTTGGCACTGAGCAAGGCGAATCTCGATAGCGTTCTATTCCTGTTTCATCCTGTCGTACATTAATGATACATAGCGTCGTTCCTTGATTGATAATCTACTGTTCTTGTTTATGTCCCTCTAATGATGATGATTGTAAGGTATGGACAGCCACTAGGCGCCTAGAAGAAGCGAGAGTAGAAGGTTCTAACTCCGGGCCCGCGGTCACGGTAGGAGCAACTTGGCCGCACGAGACAATTTCTAATGTTCTAATCAACCTAATTCAATTGCGAATTGCAGCTTTCAGTTGAGTTAGACTCCAGATCAACACCCATCATTCGATTGGACGTGACCGGGAACCTGGACTAATCAGCAGAGGCAAATCTATGATTTGGACTGAACGATCAAGTTATCAATTTATACTTACTACGGTCCAGACAGTTACTTTCGCAAGAGTGATTTCAGCGTAACCCCTAGCATCACGATTGGTGACGAGAGATCTTAGTCTGGCGGTAATTGATGGTGGAGGAGCTGGCAGCGGCGATCACTGCCTGGATCACTTAGCATGTCCCAGCTGCCATAACCTTACTTTGTGAGTCTAGTTCTTGATTGGCCAGACTTTGCCGCCCAAAAAGCTTGATTTGAGAAGCGATGACAGCCGCGTTGCGAACCTTATCACAAAGTATAATCCAACAGCCAACCACAAGCGAGCCAGCAATTGATCGCACTCCGGTTTCGGGGCGCTCTTCTCTCCAGTTGCACATGGTTGGACGTTTGGGTCGTGGTCTGGTTTCTCTTTTCACAACCTATTCTTGCTCGACTGTTTAGGTCTGGATATTTATCAACGTTCGTCTCAGTTAGTGCCTTTGGAATAAATACCGTTGCTACCAATAAAGCACTTGCCAGTGTCTACCTTCTACGTCTCTTTTAGGCGTTTTCTCGTGCCTTGTGTCTCTGACCCCCTTCTGTTTCTTGCGCTCTCCATTCTCATCTTTCGTCTCTTCCCGTCCATGCAATGTCGTACTTTTCTTGATCTTGGTATCTGTATCTTCCTCGGTCTCCGGCGTTAGGATATAGGCCCTCATTTCCGCTAAAACCTTCTTTTTAATATGATTCTATTTCCAGCGGCTTCGACTAGTTTTCTTTTCCACCTGTGACTCATAGTTTGAATTTATAAGCGTCGAATTTCTAATTGTCAGCCCATCCTTCTGCTTCTATTTATTGTCTCCCGTTCCTCCTTATGCTCGCTCTTCTCATATCGTTCTCATCTTTCTCATTCTTCCAATTTACTTTGACAACGTCCTTCAAGGACGTATAATTAGATGGTCGGGTTGGCCTGGGCCTTCTCTACTGTTCTTGCCAGCTATTTGCTTTATATCGCCATATATTTACCATGTGTTGCCATCTATCCTTATAACCTTTATACCACGCGCCGCTCGTCACGTATAGACCTAGTTTGTGGTAAGCCACTGCCGGCGCACTGTGTTAGCGAACGGATAGACGTCCCCAAAGGCCCGCAGTGCTGTAAGTCTGCTGCCCTCGGGGTAACCCGGGGGAAGCATGCGGAAAGCAAAGGACCAAGCCCCGCTTCGTTGTATCTTGCTCCCGTCTCCTAGCTGCTTCTTTGTTTTATGTAAACACCCTATCTTGGTATCCTATCAAGTTAATTTCTCCGTTTAATGGACAATCCATCCTCTTCCCCCTTTTCAACATAATAGCCTGACCTGATCTTTATCGACTACTTCCATTCCGACTACCATAGCACCTTTGACCTCATCTTCTTTCTTATCACCTACATTTCAGGCTCTGGTTGGGTGGTAGGGACGGGCCTGGGTCATCGGACAGTGGTTTGTGGTTCTTTCGAGTGAAGATAAGTCCTTCCCTGATAATCTAATAAGAGCTAAATGCCAACTAGGAAACTATCTTGCTTTCCTCCACGTCCTGGCTGGGTGGCAGGGAGCGGCCTGGGATATTATATGTGAAAGAATGGTCGACCAGTGTAGAGTTGGAGTTTTTACTTAGTTCCTACTCACAGTCCATGATCCTACATGGCTAACGGTGCTCGGCATCTATCAGCTCTCAATGTGATGCAGAGGTAGTATGTATCGTTCTATGCAATGAAGAAGTCCCTGCCCTTTGATAATTCTCAAAAAGCCAATGCTTTTGACATATCTTCCACCGTTCTTCTCCTTTTCCTTTCCCTCTTCATCCCCTCCACTTCTTCTTCTTCTTCTCCCTCTTCTCTGGCCTTAAGGGTGGTAGGAGCAGTCGGGTGTCTTTGCTTTGGTGGCTACCGGACGTGGCAATCAGCTGGGAAACTCTTCTTATTCTTATCCCAAACCTGGTGGGTGGTCGGGGCGGTTTGGGCTGGGCCTCAGGCTGGGTGGTCGGGGAGACCCTGGGTGGTTTTGCTTTGGCTTTGTTATGCTGCGACTGACTGTGCTATAGGTCCAATGGGTCGCGGGCTGGGAGGGAGGGGCATGGGACTTCGACTACTCCCACACCAACTTCACCATTTTTTCCCTTCTCATCGCAGTTTTCATCATCCTCTTGCGATTTCCTTCGTCCTATAATTCTTGCTACATTCTTCCTCCTCCTCTTTGACTTTTCCTCCATCTTACCTTCATCATCATCTTCTCCTCTAGCATCCGCCCCCCGTCTCCTCATGAACCTTCTCCGACTGATTAACACGCCTTAGCAAGAAGTAGGACAGGCTTAGGGATGATAGTCGGTTATCAAGTGGCATCTGATACAGTAAGTAAGCACCGCTATATGAATCATGGTTTCGCATGGCTAACTTGGACAGTGTGTAGATAATATGCTGCAATCCCAGGCCATGGACGGGCAGGCTGGGCGGGCCTGGGTACTAACTTGCGCAGCCCTGGATTGATTGGTTGGGAAGGGCTGCGCATAATGTTCTAGCACTGCTGTACAGCTTCCTCTACATACTACCATAGCCCAAGGAGGGAGGACGGGGCGGGCATGGGGTTCCAGCCAGGTGCAGGAGCGAGGTGTACAGTAAGTATCTCATGATTAATCTCGAGCTGCTTTAGCTGATATTGATTCCTCTTCCCCGTCCGGGATTGGAACCCCGTTATATCTCGGCAAACTCCTATAAGCATCTTTCATGCCCCGGTGGGTGGTTGGGACGGGCATGGGCTATCAGACGCAGGGTGTGGTTGTACGTTAAGCATTTCTGGGTTTTGCAATTACGCTAACTGACTTTTTCTACTGGTTTATGTTTGCCGCTTCAGACCAAACGCGCGACGGTTCACTCAGTGCTACATAATCACTAAAGCTCTCGGTTCTCATACCAGGCTCTCAGGGATGGACTTTTCAGTCCTCCAAGTACAAGGTGAATCAAGCCCTGGCAAATATAGAATATACTTTAGCTAAGATTGAATTTTTGTATGACCATTGCCAATTCTATCCTCTTGAGTTTTCACTTCCCTAGTGCTTTAGGAAAACATTCTAAATTGACCTTCTTCTAAATCACTTCTTCTTTCCCTAGAGCTCCCCCTTCCTTTCCCTTTTTCGCCTCAAAAATCAAACAATGTGACTCACCTTATACCCTGACTCGGTAGCTAGGGACAGACATGGGTTATCAGACCAGAGAATGACTTATGTACATAGGTATACTGATCCTTGCTCAACTAAACTTATACTGACTCCGAAGCTAGGTATAGTGCTTTACATTCAGGCCTGGTTAGGCGGCAGAGTTGGGTCTGAGTTTATAGATTTTATTAGCTTGTAGATTGCGTTGGCTCTCCGGTATCCCTTCGTGTTCTTACTTCATTATTCTGCTTGTCCCTTCCCTCCGTCGCTACTTACCTGGAATCGGTGGGTGGATGGGACGGGTATTTATGGGTGTATCACGTATAGGTTTCGATAGCTAGATGGCGAAACGGTATAAACCTTTATTGATATTAAGGTAGTGTGAGAGACTGATTAGCTTGCAATTTTCTTCACTTAAGCAGCTCTCGGCTCCTCGTTGAATCAAGGGCATTTCTCATGCTATCCTCCTTTCCAACATCTACTTGGTTTACAATACATCTGTCGCCAATGTCTTCCTGAAAAGGAGGACCCGTATTCCTTATATTCTAATAGAGTAAATTTAAGGATCCTTGAAAATGCCGTCAACAACATGGGCTGTCAGTTTAGATCTCATGCTGAACTAAATTCACTAACTCTCTTGTGTGATTCTCATAAGATTTACTTTAGTTTTTATTTCTTACAGTACGGCCCCTTGGATTGGCTTCTTTATTTCTGATCATGATGGCTTTGTTGTTCACAAGAATGGCCTAGTATTTATGGAAATACAAGAGCCGAAATGAATATACCACGAAACTGGAAATACTCAAGAGCTGACTCACATCTTACGGGCCTACTATCATTTCGCGGCAAACGCTTTCAAACTTGACCAATGTCATTACAGTGCAAATGGTTTGTTTGAAATCAACATAATGCAAAATAAGACACTGGAATTCAGATACCCTAGGTATTGGTCAATTCTATCCCGTGCTGTGAAGGACTCTCATTGGTGGCCGGTTTACGAATGTCCACTACTAATGCATGCCTCTCGGAATGCTCGACTCTGAGTGGTCAATTTGAGAGCAATGTCTCGTATAGAGGCCAGGGAACACCGAGCGCTTATAAGAGTACTACCCCATTACCCATTTCGCAAGATATTGCAATTAACTCTTCTTATTTTAATTAATAAGTGTAAAAATATCAGAACCTCAAGTTACATGTCATCTATTCCCACAACCATGTCCATCAGAACCGAACAAAACAACCAAGCCATCTACTTCCGCAGTCTCCACAACGCCAACAACCCAGTTATCCTAACCAACGTCTACGACGCAGCGACGGCCTCTCTCATCGCTAATCACCCCTCCACCAAAGCCATTGCAACAGGCAGCTATGCAATTGCCGCATCTCAAGGCATTCCGGACGATGCCCTAAGCTTCCCAGAAAACCTAGCCGCGATCCGCTCCATTGCGTCAGTTCTTAAGCGCAATGAAGTGCTCTCCCACCAAGATCAAGCAGATATATCTCTCAGATTTCCTTTGACTGTCGATATCCAAGACGGCTATAACGATGTCGCTTTAACGGTCAGAGAGATAATCAAACTAGGCGTCGTAGGCTGCAACATTGAAGACCTTGACAACAACACCGGCCAGCTTCGCCCCCTCTCGGACGCCGTGCACCGCATAAAGGTTGCGCTGCAGGCGGCGAAAGAATCGGGTGTTCCGGATTTTGTGGTTAATGCGAGGACGGATGTCCTTGGGAGCCTGGAGAAGGGAACTATCGAGGATGCTATTGAGAGGGGCAAGGCTTACTTGGATGCTGGGGCTTGCACGGTGTTTGTTTGGGGCGGCGCCGGGGGCAGGGGTGTATCGAAGTATGAAGTTGAGAGATTGGTAAAGGCGTTTGGGGGAAGATTGAATGTGAAGCTGGTTTTGAGGGAAGGATATTTGACGGTGCCTGAATTGAGGAAGCTGGGATTGGCGCGGATTAGCCTTGGGCCAGAGTTATATCGGGCTGCGATGAATGCGGTTCAGGAGAAGGCTGATGCAGTTTTGAAAGATTGAAGCCAGCTTTGGAAAATGAGTTTCGTACTTCATGTTTATTGGGATGTTAATAAACGGCGGGTTTGGAGTAATAGATGTGTGGTATAGTACTAGATACCAGAAATTTAACTTGACCATAATCCTTTCTATTGAGACTTGTTAGACTGCGGGTGAATTGGGTTTTCTAGCTATCTTGATCCGCTTACTGGATTTTTGGAGCAGGTCAATATACTGTTACTATGCACCGCATTTTTAATAAAGAGTTTAAATACTCCATGTCAAATCAATCATATTTCTTAGCCCTGCTTCTCTTGTAAGCTTAAGCCTTAGAGTGTAATTAGTCATCGTACTAGTTTAATGTGGCTGTAGGATAAGCATTCAATAAGTGATCAAGGGCCGAATGCCAAAGTCATTAGGGCTAGAAGAAGCCTGAGAGGTCAACCTCTCCGCAACAACAGTTGACGTCTAAGCATCATAAGATTTCGATAACTTAAAATACTACCCAAGAATTTAAAGATAGTGGATTGAAAACCCAAAAAAAAAAAAAAAAAAAAAAAAAAAAAAAAAAAAAATTTGGGGCCCCCCCCCCCCATAC
>QPHH01000003.1:1799554-1915664 GCA_003574815.1 Aspergillus spinulosporus | reverse complement strand
AGTTTTCTTTTAATTTTTTCTGGTTTTTTTTTTTTTTTTTTTTTTTTTTTTTTTTTTTTTTTTTTTTTTCAGTCAGCATAAGTCCTTCTGTGTCAATGACTAGTCCTAACTGTTGTGAGGGGAAGCTGTGGCTGGCAAAATCGAGTGTTGTGTTCCAAGTGTATATATACATCCGTATATGTAAGCAGTTCCAGCGCTGAGGATATCAGGCGTTCACATATCCCACAAGTTTCCCCAAAATGAAAGCACTTTCACCCACTTAGCTCAAGGGTGACTTCCCACGACTAGTCTAATAATTTCACACGAGCATGGTGTTTTTTTGGCAGTTCGATACACTTGGCATAGTGCTCGTGTAGGCGGCGCTTAGGTGCAAGGCGGGGCAGGCGGTGAGATCGGCCCCGATCGCCTGTGTTCCCAAGCCACGAGTGCATCTGCAAGGGACTGCCCGTCGATATAAAATGTCCGGAAGATTGTTTAAAAGCTGCAGGAGGTGCAGGCAGCAGAAGGTCCGCTGCGATGCCCGCACTCATATGCCCTGCTCGCGCTGTCGCG
Source organism: Aspergillus spinulosporus (assembly GCA_003574815.1). Classification (NCBI taxonomy): domain Eukaryota; kingdom Fungi; phylum Ascomycota; class Eurotiomycetes; order Eurotiales; family Aspergillaceae; genus Aspergillus; species Aspergillus spinulosporus. The sequence goes on along the minus strand of QPHH01000003.1, from coordinate 1,915,112 downwards.
CAGCAGGATATGAGCACGAGTGTGTGCTGGACACCATCAACAGGCCACGCCCGGCGGAGCGGCGGAGGCATGCGAATACGGCACGGTAAGCTGCCTTATTACAGGGAAGTCGCCGGCGACCTGCTGACCATCTACACTGGATAGCCAACGGAGCAGCTTTGACACGGGCTTGGGTGTCAGTCCGAGGAGCAACATCTCTGTACCGAGCAACCACTTGGAGAATCTTGAACTGCAGCAGTTTAGTCCGCAAGACATGATTGCGCCACAGTCGGTGATGCACTCTATGTCTGTGAATATGAGGGAGGACTCTCCGATCTTCCTGGGTGATTCGGACGTGTCCGATCCAAAGGGCGACATCATCTCGCGGGGAATCATCAGCGAGGAGGATGCGCGGTGCATTTACGAAAGGTCAAGGGACACCGTTTGCGAACAACGCTGCAGACACTGACCGGGTCTTAGATTCGTGAACTGCAGCAAGAACTTCATACCCCTGTTTGATCCTGTCCGAGATACTTTCGACTCCATCCGATCGCGGTCGCTCTTCTGCTTTACGGTGATTATCTACTTGGCGAGCCGTGCAGCGTCGGATTTCCGGGCGGACACTCATTTGCAACGAGTGCTACAGGATGAAGCACAGCGATTGGCAGAAGACTCCTTTTTCGCAAAACCAACCAAACTGGAGACTGTCCAAGGGATGATTCTGCTCGCGGCGTACTCTGAGAAGACCTGGTTTTCGACCGCGCTCATTCTCCGGACCGCGTTGGACCTAGGCCTTGAAAAGTCCCTCGACACCCTGCTGGCTCAAAGCTCACCACCAAGAAGCTACCTATCGGCGGGGATGGAGGACCGACAGCTCGTTTGGCAGACACGCACGTGGCTCATTTCGTCCACGCTTGAATTGGACGTTGCCAGTGGAACAGGGCGAAAATCACGCCTGGGCGATGTTGATATCTCGAAGCTGCGGAAATTTCTTGATTACCCTCTATCCCTCCATAGTGATATGCGGACCGTTTCTATCATCGAATATCATCAGATCCGAACTAGAGGGCGGCAGATCATCGAGAACTCAGCAGCCGCCCCGATCATATCCACAGAGCTTCCAGCAATTATGCGGAAGCTCCAGCAATGGTGGGAGGAGTGGGACGAGCTGCACCATCGTGAGTTTTACGTCCTTTTCTCTTCTTTAATTCTCTACTTACGCGCAACAGAAAACGCCTTTCATCCTGGTGCATTTCAGCGCTCGTCTTTGAAGTTGATGTTAAACTATGCCAAGGTAATTATAAGCTCTCGATTTGTGAAACCCAAGCTAACGTATGTAGGTATTCACATATTGTGCGGCCATAGCTAGAATACAGAAACTGCAGCAGACACCGGAAGGGGTTCAAGGAATCAGCTCTGATACCGTTCTAGGACTTTGGAAGTCACTGGTCGAGGTAATCGAGAATCAGTTGACGCTATTAGTGACAGAGTCAGCTTATCGATGCCAACTGGTCTGGGCTCCGACTTACCCAGCCCTAACTATTGCTTTCATCAGTAAGTGCCGTACTGCACCGACGCTCTCAAAGGGACCATGCTAATGTGGCTACAGCAACGTTCGCCATCAGGGTGGCGCGTTGGCATCCTACACTAATTAACCGGCGACTGGTTCTGCAGCGTGCCCGGCAGATCCTGGAGTATCTCAAACAGCCACCGTACCCAGACATTCATAGGACAGTCCAAATATTTGTTAACTACGCTGGTGCTCTACTAGCGGAACAAGACCTATGCAATAACGACCATGGTCAAGCGGGTGCCGCTCAACCGTCAAGAACTCCGGAGGTGAATAGCACTCCTAGGTCGGAGTTCACCACCAGCATGCCTGAGCAAGCTGCTGAAAACCCAGTGATACGGGTAGAAAAGGACACGGATCTGACCGCTCCTTTGCCGTCGGAGTCAAGGCCTGAACCGGTTCTGCCTAGGCTTCTAGGATTCGATATCCCAAACTGGAATTTGACTGCACCGATCGCCGATTCGTTTGACCTGTTTGAGGAAGGCCAAACAGACATCTTTGACTTTCTCCCTGATCTATGTCGGACATGACGCTGTCTGATCACAATGTTGAGAGATAGCACATGAATATGTGCTGCCATGTCTTTCCAATCACGTACGCGCCTGGAAGCGAAGTGCAGCGGTTTGTTCTGACAAATTGGGCCAGAACCCAGAAGACCAATAGATCATCGGTCACAGGGCTACGAGGTGCATTACAACTGCATTACGTCCCAGTTCTCCAATAAAATGTCTACGTGGTCGCTGGGCCGAGTCGGTTTCTGAGTAGTTGAGAGCGGGCCTTGGACCGGCTCCGATCGGGACCGACACCGGCGCCGGCTCTAGCGCAAGAAACCGTGATATATGAGCAATTCTATTGGGAGAACTGTTCAAACAGAAACAAAGGCAGCATATGCATGCGTCTGGGCAGGCCGAATCTGTTTTCATGAGTCAAGTGCAAATTGGCGTCGAAATGAGGGATTTCCATGCTTCATATTTAAATCTACACAGGCGGGCGATTGCAGCAATTTTCCGACTGCAACCAAATGCGTATCAGCACAATGGACGAAAAGAACCACGTTCCTCAGCCGGAGATGCATCCGCGCGTTGCACTGTCAGGTATGCTACGCAGCCTCGGCTCCTACCTATACTGACATGGCCAGAGTCAAATGCTTCACAGCCGAGGTGCATCCCTCCACCCACGCCGTCATCCACTCCTACGGTGGTAACTTTCGATGATTGCCCAAAGAAGAACCCGTACAAATGGCCCTTCTCAAAAAAGGTCTATGTTCTGGTATTCACATTACTATCGGTCATGAATAGCGGTGTCGCCTCGTCGCTTCCAAGTAATGCTGTGCCTTATATCATAGACGATTTCAAGCTGCAGAATACAAACGAGAGCAGTCTACCCACTGGCGTATTTCTTTTGGGATACGTTGTCGGGCCTTTAATATGGAGCCCCCTAAGTGAAACCATCGGACGACGTCCTGTCCTGCTGTATACGTTCATATTCTTTTTCCTATTCACCCTTGCATGCGCCCTTGCCCCTAATTGGTCGTCGCTTTTATTTTTTCGCTTCGTGAGCGGGAGCATGGGTGCGGCTCCGCAGACTGTTATCGGAGGCTCTTATGCAGATATATTCGAGTCGAAAGCAAGGGGGAGAGCGATGGCGTTTTATATGGCCGTAGGTCTCGCAACCCTAATAGCTCGCTCGCTGCTGACTGAGACCAGGTAGCGAGCTTTGGGCCTATTATAGGGCCCATTATATCTGGGTTTGCGTCTCAGCATGGCTGGAGATGGAGCTTCTGGGCGGATTTGATATGCGCTGGTGTCACCTTGGTTGGATTGATCTTCTTGCCAGGTACGTGCTCTGAATACGCCTTGATATCATTACTGACTGGACATTAGAAACATTCGGCCCGGTGATCTTGAAGCATCACGCTGCAGAGCTGAGCAAACTATCCGGCAGGGAGATATCGGCCCCCGTATCGAAGTTCGATAAAGACCTCAAGACCATCTTCCTCCGGCCGATGTATATGTTGATCTTCGAACCAATCATCCTGTTCACCTCGCTATACGTTGGCATAGTCTACGCTCTTGTCTTCTTCTACTTCCAGGCCTATCCAATCATCTTCCCCGAGGTCTACGGCTTTTCCATCCAAACAACCTCCCTCACGTTCCTTCCACGTATGCTCTATCAATGCTCCTAAGCTCACTCACGCTGACGTTACTCTAGTTGGAATCGGCGCGGCCTCGACTGCCCTCGTCGCCATCACCTGGGATTCCAAATATTCGTCCGCCGTTCTCCGTAATAAACGTAGAATCTGGTTCCTCACCCTGTCCTTCAGTCCCGAAACGCACCGCCTCCCAATCTCCTGCATTGGTAGTATCGCAACAACAATCTCGCTCTTTTGGCTTGCCTGGTCCGCCAACCCAACAATCCACTGGATTGTTCCTGTGCTCTCAGGATTCTTCTTTGGCTTCGGATACCAGTCCATCTTCACCTCGCTGCTGATCTACGTGACGGATGCGTACAGAATATACTCAGCAAGCGCACTAGCCAGTTCGGTGATTGTGCGGAGCATGCTCGGCGCTGCGTTGCCGGCCGCTGCCAAACCAATGTACGCGGCTCTAGGTGTGGGCTGGGCGACGTCGCTCGTGGGGTTCGTGAGTCTGGCCTGTGTGCCGATACCGTATGTGCTGCTCTGGAAAGGTGGGTGGGTGAGAGAGAGGAGTCGGTTCTGTCAGATGCTTGTCAAGGACGAATGCGAGGAGAGACAAAATAGGGTTACGGACGAGGAAGCGAGGGCATCTATAGAGTGTTAGATGGCTGCAGGTTGGTACTATATGGAGGTTGGAGTGCTTAAGGACTGGCAAGCTGAGAGAGTGTGCTGAATGTTAGCCACTCGCGAAAACATCTAGATTTTGCATCGGCATGGGTAATAGGCGCACATTTTAGTGAAATAATTTAGGAGAAATAATCAAGAAAAGGTACTGGTTAGATCGCAAATTGCCCCTTTATGTCGACTCTAGCTCTGTTTAAGTAGTTAAAGCCCCTGAGATAGGTGTAATCTATACACCACGTTAACCCAAGTCAGACTAGAAACACCCAGAACTGAGCTCCACGGGCACATTGCCCTCTAAGCTCCTAGTGATATCCGAGAAATCTTACCATTTTATCAAGAGCTGTGATACTTCGGTGAGAATGCCTGGTTATCGTTTCATCATTTAGCCCTTCTTTCACTAGGAGGTCCATTCTTGACAGCAAATACTTCAATGCATGGACAAGTAATATGGAACCACTGTCAGATGAGACAAAATACCACAAACTCAACGTGCAGCGACACTGTGAAAGAGATTTTAGCAGCTTTTCTCGGCCAGTTCCATGAGGTTGCCGGCGATATTTCGGCTAACCGGCCCTTTCATGGTGTATTATCCCAATGTCTACGCTAGCAGTATTATTGTTTGATCCAACATCCGAGGATCTAGGTGTTACTTATTGGGAGTCCGATTGAACGGTGCAATGGGACAAGGGCGTGCAATTCTGGTATTGTACCTCTCGCCATAAAGGGCCTAAAAAACTATGATGAAACTGGGACAACTGAGGAATCTACGCATAAAGTGCCGCCTTGAGAAGATAGTCTGATATATAGCCTATGTTCAGAAGTGCAAAAGAAAAAACAATGATGGGAAATTCTCTAATATTTCCTGGAACAGGGTGCAGTATGCCGAGCACTGAACGAGGCAGTGCTAGGGTTTTTGCATCGTGATGGAGCAGTCTGAGGCTGTGTGAAGGCTTATCTGGACACCCAGCTTAAGACACATAGGCATAGGCTTCTTTGCTACCATGGACTCTAAGAGCAGCGGGCCACTGACTATTCCAAGATGACCGCCGCCCTGTCACTAATGACCTTTCCATCCGTCCTCTCATCCTCCAGTATGAACGGCTGGCTCAGCGACTGAATCAGCTCAGACCCCGACAGCGTTTCTTGCACCTGAAGGCCCTTCATCAGTCCATGCACACAGACCTTGATGCGACGCTGCACTCCATCATTAGGAACATCCACGATTGCGCCTACTTCGTTTTCTGCCCGCATAACCCGTGAGTCGTAGATATCGCCCGGCCGGAACTGCAGGAGTTGATAGCGTGTTCCAGTGCAAGGGTAGCAGCGCGCACGTAGATAGAGCGCGTGGCGGAATAGTGTGCGGAGCTGGCGTCTGAGCTGGGCATTCACGTCAGTCTGGCGGATAATGGGGGACAAGATGCGGAGCAACTCGAATTGGAGTTGCTCGGCGTAGCCGGCGAGGAATGTGTCTTTGAATTCGGGGGTTCTGGTTAAGGTGTAACAGAGCGCTGCGCGGTGATGTCTTTCTAGAGCTTCTGGGGAGACTGATGGGGCTGGTGAGTAAATTGGCATGTCTATATAGTGGCTGACGTACTGATTCGTTCTAGAATGCGTTGATACTGCCTTAGCATTATACCGTCGAAATGGAGATTTCTCCATATCTGGGGCGCTTTGAAGACGTGTTCCTGGATGAAACCGAAAAGGAGAGCACGAAAAGCGGAGCAAGGGTCTGAGGAGAGCAGGTCTATGGTTCTGATAGTCTTCTCGATGAGCTGAACGGTATCCTGGTTGTCCGTTGAGGTGTTGGGATTTCGAATGCAGTCCAGCAAATACGCCGCGTACACCACGTAATTGCCCAATGTGACCATTCCTTGGTGGACGAACCCAGTAGATGTTACATATGTGTCATCGTATGTTTCAACAGGACGTGTCAACTCATTGTACTCGAGGGCACTCAACAGCCGACGACGGAGGCTTTTTACCTCATCCTCTCGCTCCAGAAGTTTGTTTGCGATATCTTCGTCCATTGCGGACGCCGAATGAAGTTTCTGGGCTCTCTCCAGTTCTCTCCTGAGAGATATGTTCTCCTTCCTCAGCGCTGCCAATTCACTGGTCTTGGACAGCAACACTTGTTGCACCTCGTGGCGGAGGTTGATGATCTTCTCGGCGCACGCGGTGCATTCATTATCTAGGCTGTGCTCTTTTTCATTCGCAACATTCGTCTCGTCCTCTGCCGGATGCTCACTTAATTGATAGCCTGAGTCTAGATCGCACGATCCAACTGATAAATCTTCTAAATCGGTCAAAGGGGAGTCGTCCGAATCACAAGCCAGGTCCGGAGAGCCAACGGTGACATTGATCTATCACGAAGAAGCCTCAAGTCAGTTGCAAGCTATAAATGCGACAACGGCAAGTAATAGCTCACTTTTTCCCTTTCCTTTTGCTCAGGCGACTTGCGCGGTCGCTTATTGAGTCTGTATTCATCCAGCAGCGGTATATCTCGCTCCCCGCGTATGAGTCTTGCTGGTCGTCTGGATTCCCGCCGCTTTCTACCAGTGATGATGTGCTCCTCGGATAGCTGGCTCGAGATCTCGCGCGGTGCGGTGTTGTCTGAGACGTAGCAGTGATTGCTGCCTCCATCGAACCTACCGTTGTCACGGCCATGGTGTTGGCGTTCAGCCCGGTCATGCATTGAGTCTGTGAGTATGAGCCTGGGAGGATATTCAAAAACAGTGCAAGGGGTGCCTTGCTGAGACAGAAATACGTGGTGGATGGTTGCTGGGGAAGAGTGAAGATGTGTGTGGACGCTTTCCAATGCACTAGAACTGGAGTTGGCTTTTGTATTTAGCGGCAAGACTCAACAACCGCCGCTCGCACGCAGTAACACAACGCAGATTGCAGAGTTTTCTTCCCTCAGGGGCTGCTGCTATCTTTTGGCCGTTTCCTTGCTCTCAGTCTCGTGCGTGACAGCGTAACGAGAAAAAAAAAGACAGCCTCGAGGGAGGACAGTCCTAGAAATTCTCCAGAGTACCACATCTTTCTGTTCGTCTGCCCATCATGGCCCAGCGATCGAATCCTCCAAGGCATGTACGCCGCAAAGTCTCCCATAACTACTACTACTCAAGTAGTAGATCTACGACTCAAGGATCAGAGGACGAAGAGGTGCAATTGAGACCCAGCTCGAACGAGCAGCAGCGCGCTCCCGCGAAAAAGCTGCTGATCTGCCTTGACTACGGGACGGCGTTCACCTCCATTTCATATTTGCCTTATGACCTGGACAAGCCTCCCGTGGACATCAGCCCAAGCAGTATCCGATGCATTCGAAACTGGCCGCACGCGAGAGGTCCCTTCCATGCTGGGAGCCCATCTGTTCCGAGCAAGAGCTTGTATCGCAACGGGGTTTTCCTCTGGGGACATTCAGTGCAGAATAAGTTGCAGGCTTTGTCCGTGCTTGACGGTGTAAGCTCATTAGACCGCACTGTTCAGCTCCCGAAACTGCTGCTCGATGACGACGGGGATGGCTCAGAGGAGGACCCGCTGTTACCTCAGAAGGAGGTGTTGCGCAATGTTGGTAAGACCGCTCGGGAAGCTGTTCAAGACTACCTCATGCGAGTGTTCAAACACGCCCATCCGCAGCTGGAGAAGCAGGAAGGCTTTAATGAGACCTGGGTAGTCGAGTTAGTTCTCTGCGTGCCGTCGAAATGGTCAACCTATGCCCAACTCACGATGCAAGAGATCATGCTTGAGGTAGTGAAGGAAACCGGAATGAGAGGGCGCGATTTCTCGATGTTCATCATTGAGGAACCAGAGGCGGCAGTGACCTTTGCGCTGGGACAAGAGAACATCCGCGAATTCCTCGAGGTGGGTATATGCCAGCAGGCTGCTGGGGTTCCAGGTGGCTAATCGCTCCAAATACGTAGAAAAACCCAACCTTTATTGTTTGTGATGCTGGGGGTGGCACAGTTGTAAGACCTTCCGCGGGAATCCTTAGCCCGTATATGCGACTGACAAACGACCTTCTCTAGGATGCCATTACCTACAGTGTGCGGCAGACGAAGCCATTCAGGTTCGATGAGATTGCAACCCCCGCCGGTGCTACCACCCTTTGCCCTTCTAGCTTGAGAAATACTGATGATCATAATAGGCAAGGACTGCGGCTCGAGTTATATCGACCAGGCGCTTATCCAAGACTGCAGACGGCGGCTGGCTCACATCACCGAGATAGGATGTGAGCCGTTGTTTTCTAAGGAAGCTATCATGCAGGACAACCTCTTTCGAACCTTTGAGCAGGAACTGAAGAGGTATTACGACCCTGAAGACTGGGACAAAGAAGAATGTAGAGGGCTGCGCATGGTTGGACTGCGGCCTGATTCTGCCAGAAACTTCGGCAACGGCTTTCTCTTCATCACCAAGTAGGAAACAGAGAACCATGTACGCTGAGCCAAAGACGTAAACATGCTGACTTGCCCTGAAGAGACCAAATGAATGCCTACTTTAAGAGGAGCCTCGAAGGCACTCGGAGCTTGATCCTCGAGCAGCTGGAACAACTTGATGGCATAAGAGTCCAGGTGCGGCACATATGTTCTAGCTCATTTCAACGCTCTCTTCTAATTTGACAACTAATGCGATATCCAGGCACTTCTCCTTGTCGGTGGATTCTCTAGATCGCCGGCTCTGCAACGTAGCATTAGCGAGGCTTTCAAGGGGACATATCTCAATGTGCTACGACTGGACGATGATATGTATGCTCCTCTGCCCTTATTGATTTCCAGATCGCGTTTTTATAGCTTTCCGCAACACTGATTTGCTGTCCAGAGATATAACCACCGCTGTGTCTCGTGGCGGGGTGCTTCGGGCATTGAACAAAGAGGATGGCCCACGCCGCAAGCTTAGGCTGAACCTGGGTGTATGCCTGACCGAGCCCTGGAATCCAAAATACGCCGGCCATAGAAACGCGCCGTGGTTCCGCCATCCGCTGAATAATAAAAAATACGTGAAAGACTGTATGGATTGGGTGATTAGGAAAGTGAGCTGAGCATCTAGCCAACCGCTTGCCCTGCCTTGCACTGGACTGCGTGAACGTTGACTAACTTGACTGTTTGTGCTATACCTGCAGGACCGAGTGTTGGGCCAACGTGAGTCAGCGGAAATTCGTCTTCATCGCGTGTTTGCGCCGGACGAGGAGATGTACGCCTATGAGACCATCTATTTTTCGGACCAGCGAGTCTTCCAGCATTATCGTTTAGACGACCCGAGGAATAGCGGTGAGTTTCTGGGTCCAGAAAGATCTATGTTATCGTCTTCTGACCTAGGCTGATCGACCTTCAGGGCACCGGAAAGCCGGGGTTGTCGAAGCTTCACTTGAGAGTCTTCGAGACAATAACATGCTGGAGGAGAAGGTGAACGATGAAGGGAAGAAATACTATGAAGTCGATTACAGTATGAAATTGGAAGTGAACGGCCGCAACGTCAAGGCAACGATTCATTGCCCTCCTGGACAAGACGTCCAAGGCGAGGCGCAGATTTGCATTGCTGCGGCCTTCAGACCCGGGACCAATTGAAGTTTTCAAGAAGAAACGCTGAAAAACGGGCTGAGAAACGGGCTGAGTATTTCCTTACCTCGCTTTGCGTGCATATGTGTTCATATAATACGCGGTGTTTGCTAGTCAGCATAGTCCGTGGTTCCGATAGCTACAAGGCAATTATGGCCTAGGTAATTGAAGGATTCTCTCCGATTCATCTTTAACACCTCTCTCACCTTCGACTTTTGGACTTCTAGCCAATGCGTATCCACATCATGACCGTCTATCTTGGCTTGAGTCTTCATCAGGCGATGAAAGCTGGATTAGGGGAAATGATGTCCCGCACATATGGCCGGCAATAGCGATCAACTGAAGTTCCCTGCAAAGCTGTAATACAGCTCTCAAAGCTTATGTCTTCTTGCTTTGATCTCCAATAGCTTGAGCGTCCCGTTGGTAGGGTTGCGTGTGTCGCATATCCTGTTGATCTCGGATTGCTCCCTAATGGCCACGTACAATAGTAGCTCTTCTCATACAACATGCAGTCTACAAACTCTGTAGCATCGTAGCTCGTATTTGCTGCCGACGATGTAAAGCCATCGTAGAGGGATCCCCGTTCTTTTGGCGAAGCTGTCGACCAGTACGATGTCATTGGCATAAAGAGCTACCTGCTCCAGATTTTGCCATGGTTTCAGTTCTTGCGTATAAGATATTCGCTTGCTTCGCGTCTCTGAGTGGCGTATATATGACTCTTCCCATACCGTCTCCTAAGATTATGCGCATCTATAACGTATGACACCACGTCAAGAACAGCAAGGGCATAATCATCTTTGACACCCAGGTGAGGCCTACTATGTGCGCCAGGCCTGCGCTGTAGACGACTTTGTGTCAATAACCTATACTATCAAGGTACTGAACAGATCATATACTACGTAACGGTACCCTGGCAGCCATTTGTATTTGGACGAATTGCTTCTTCGCGTTTAAAGTCTTACCTAGGTAGGGCACTTTACTCCATCGGAGTTCAACTAGCTTGGGTCAACCGTCAAAGGCTGTAAGCAGAAAACATCTCTCGCAGTGACAAACAGGATCCGGCGCCGCTGGAAAAGACTGGATGCGGAATCAGAAGACCAGGTAGATCTGGACCAATTCTGCTAATCTAGATTAGTATTCAGATTGGTGCTCTGTATCTATGCTCTCCAACTATGTCGCAATCATGTTCTAACCCAGCCAATCAGCCCCCATGCACCCATTGCTCACCAACAGGCACGATGGCGTGTTCAGGCAACTTATAATCCCGCGCTCAGCCAATCTCCACGAGGACCAAGTCATGCAACATCCAGTCGTTCCTTCAACTAGACAATGACCGCGCCGATATCCATAGCCATCATCGGAGGCGGCCCCGGCGGCCTGGGAATTGCAATCGCTCTATCAAAGCTCCCTTTTGTCTCGGTCAAGTTGTATGAACAGGCCCCTGAACCTCGCGAGGTCGGCGCGGGCATTAGCATTGGGCGGAATGCGTGGAACGTGTTGAACTTGCTGGGTGCTGCGGACAACGTCAAGGGGGGAAAGATTGGGTACTCGTGGCAAAGGAATGGGCGCACAGGGGAGCCTGTGAATCTGGATAATGGCAGTTCTGCAGCACTAGGTGATCAGCACGGTGATCCACGATATGCGTCGATTAGGGCTAGGCGGACGCGGTTGCAGGCGGCTCTTCTGGAGAAGGTGCCCGACGGGATAATTCAGTTCGGGAAGAAACTGGTGTCCATACAAGATCTTGGACAAGGCCAGGGCGTCCGTCTGGGATTCAGAGATGGCACGGAGACGACGGCAGATCTTGTTGTTGGAGCCGATGGGATTCGCTCGGTGGGTAGTGCCCTGACTATCAAGGCTACTAATGTAGACAGATATATGATATATTGCTGACGCCTGATTAATATGTTAGATTGTACGACGCACCCTGTTCCCAGACCACCAGTTACATGTGACAGGTGCGTTCGTCTGAGCCCCAGAAGCTAAAACTGGCCTCTAACTGTCTAAAGGCAACACTGCGTTCAGAGTACTTATCCCACTCTCCTCAATTGCGCACGTCAAAGACTTTCCTACATCGAACGGGTGGTGGCATGTTCTCAACGGCCACCTCTACTTCGCCCAGGTGGACGACGAGTCCGACCCAGAGCCGCGGCTCTGCGAGATCACCATCCGTTCTTACAATGAGCGTGTCACCCCTGATAGAACAGCCACCTGGGCAGTCCCGGTAACAAACGAGCACGTTCTCATGAGAACTGGCGTACGCATTTACTGCCCTGCCACCTGAACTCGAGTTTTGTGCTAATGATTGTCTCCAGGAATATGATCCCCGGATCCAGGAAATACTCAAAGCCGTCCCCGAGGGAGCCTGGAGGGAGTTTGCAATGGTGGCCGGCCCCTGTCTGCGAGATATCACGGCATGGGACAAGGTCGCCCTGATTGGGGACGCCAGCCATCCGCTCTCAGGTGCATTCGGATCCGGCGCGGCATTTGCAATGGAAGATGGCTGGATTTTGGCGCAGGCTCTGGCACTTGAGCATTCGAGAAACTCCAGTGTGAGCACGGCGATCCGGAAGTCATTGGAGATCTTTCAGCGGATTCGCGGTCCCTACTATGAGCGCATGTAAGTGCCCAAGCTCCTGTACTGACTGTGGTTCTCGAGTGCTGATTTGTGTTATTCCTGATAGGTACGATTACCTCTCGTCAAGAGAGAAGCACACTCAAGGCACTCGGAAAGAGGACGCCAACTTCGACAGCATCATCAAGGCGAGGATAGCCGGTTTTGGGTTCGCCTCGAGCGGGAAAATGGACTGGATCTATAAGAATGATATTGCGCATGTATGGCAGGAGTATCTTGCTGAAGAGCAAACGGCAAGGCTATAGACCGGTGGAGACAAGCGCATATAGAGCTTTCATAACTAGATTCGTTGTTGGTAAGATGAATCTTCAATTATAGATATTGGATACTTGATCTCTCCACTGGTATGAGCAACTGATACAGCAGCTGCTCTGGTTCCGTGTATTATGTCGTACCCGGGTTTGGAGTGGCAACGTACTAGGTATATTGATTTTTGAGATGGCTATCACGATTTTCTATCACCAACTAGTAATATCTCTGACCTTGGTGATGTCGACCACTAACGCAAGCATACTCAACGTCCTCTGGTCAGGCTTGGACTCCACATCTTGCCAGACGGTCTTTGGTGATACGTTTCAGAGAAGGTGGTAAGCGTCGTACTCGCCGCCCCCATCAGGAGTGTCAAAAATGGCCGGAATTAAATCAGGCCACTTGTCCTCGTAGATGCCCGAGGCGACTGGATGATGGACGAACAGCTTATGAGCAGCATCGACGTCCTCCGCGTCAAAAGCTTCGTGTGAGAATCGGAGGCCCAAGAATTTTCGGCGATGAACTGGAAAATCTGCAACGGAGGAGGCGGCGTAGGAAAACTATCTGCATAATGATTTGGCTGGCCGGATGATGAATGCATAATGTTCAAAAACAGGCTCATAAAGCGGGCAGAAGGATTCCACGAGGATTCGCCCGTCTCCTGTGGCAGCGGCGATTTGAGCAGACGCATCTGATGTGCGTCCTGCACACGAGCAGGCGTCGCGATCTGCTCAGGGTAGAACGATCCCAAGGGTACAATTGTGACTTTTCTGCTTAGGCTCTTGATATCAGGATTCTTGTACTCGTCCTCGAATATCGGAGAATATCCCTCGTGGTTCAACAGCGTCATGGATGCCAGGAGACACTGCACAGTTTCGGCATAAAGTAAACTGTCCTGGTTCCGATTCAGGTTGTTAGGTATTGCATCCTCTGGGTAAAAATCAGGGAAGTTTGATCTGCGCTGTGCTCGGTGCCGGCTCTGTTGGACCAGAAAGTCTGCCAGCTGTCCGTAGATTGGCTCGTGATCTTCATATGCCTCAAAGCTGAACACCGGGTATCTTAGTAAATAGGCCATTTCATCGTTTCTGAGCACCGGCTCGTCCCCTTGAAGCTGAGTGTTGATGTCCTTGAGAAAGTGTTCCGGATGGTCGTTCGACGGGTCCAGCGGCTGTTGATATGCCCGGCAGAGCACAGCACCCATCAGTAAGGATTGATACATCGAACGGTGGAATTTCTCCTGCCACTTAAACCAGTTTTTCTGGGGAAGGGCTGTTTTGTTCGCCTGCTTCAGGTGGAAATAGCAGTTTTGGCCCCATTCAGTATTGTGGAGGCAAAAGTCCTCAATGCACCTCACCAGATGCCCCCAGTCGAGGATTTCCAGGAGCTCCTCGAAGGATACTTTGTGTGCTTCCGCGCTCAGTGAATCGAGAGGGAAAGGATCAGGAGGAAGCTGTCCTATATGGAATTGGTCCACCACAACCTTTGTTGCACGAACCTGAGATATCTTGAACACATGCTCTAATAGACAATGAAATGTAAAGAAACTTACTGCCATCAACGCATCACTGAAAGCCGGGATATCACGAGGCCCTACGTGGCAGAATATAGAGTGCGTGTTGGAGGAGTATACGGAATGAAGGCGCTTGCATGTTGATGCGAGAGCAATCGCTTGGGACAAACTGTTACAACTTTGAAGAATGAGAAGAAGAGTCTCTGGTGGCAGAGAAAGAAAGTTGGCCATGGTGAAGAAGCGAGAGGTAGTGTTGAAATAAGGCAAGTTGATCTCCGGTGGGGATAGAGGCTTAAATATCCTGGGAGAAGGGCTAGTTAGTCACGTGGAGGCCCGATCATCACATTCATAGCCATAACAGACCATTAAAGACGTATAGTAGATGCTGAAGAAGCTATCGGAGAACAGATACAAGTTCTAGCTACTAACTAGAAATATTAAGCTTAGGGAATACTCAGACTTGTACTCATTTAGACTATTGGTCTGTCAAATTAAATAAAATCCTAACTAACTTAGCTTAGCCACCATTTTCAGTATCATAAATGATATAATATTCTCAATGTCTTCCTGTTAGTTCTATAGCATGAAAGAGCTGATGAGAAGCTATTTACTTTGAAGGTAGATATAACAAAATATTATCAAGTTGAAAGCGGCTAAGCTAAGAAATTGTCAAGGTGCAGTCTCAGGAACATATTCAGAACTTGATAACAGGGTAGATATCACGAAAAGCTAGCTATATAGGTTTAATCCAGGAAGACCAGGAAGATCAAGCCATGGGTCTGATCATAGTGACATTTTTTGTCCAGTTATATGAATGCTTGCCTGGACACATCTCTCACAGACGGTGAGACAGCAAGCCAAACAGAGTATCAGAAAGACCTTTTTGGCACTTTATCGCAAAATCCTAAGCATGGAGGAGAGAAATATGTACTGCCGCATTTCTTCTCATGTAGAGACCATGATCTGTTCTATCTTCCTACATGGGACCCTGATGGTGACGAAGTCTGACTGTTCGAGATCAATTTAATATTCCTGACTTCGACCGTTTCTATGCAGTTGATGCACTTGATTATCATGTTAGGCTGACGATTTCGGTGACCATCGTCAGGATTTAGGTGTGGATTCGGATTCGACGTGTGTGCTTTTGGATACCTTCATTAAAGGTTCATTAGCGCTGTCAGGGTACATAAATAGATTGTAGTAGGACACTTCCAGCACACCGGTATCTCACTTGATGCATATGGCATGAAATATGGTAATGTACCACTCAGGGAGCTGGCCAATCTTACTGAGTGACTCGCCCAAATCAACATGAATTAGAATATTAAGCTGAAGATCTAAGGTAGTAGCACAATGGGCGAGAGGCATATTTAGTATTATTACTCTGTGGCTATGGTAACTTAGAAAGAAGCTGCTCAATTGGAGTCCCTTGGTTTGGCTCCACAACCAGTAAACCGATTTATATTCAAGCAACCCTATACCGAAAACACTTTATAAAAATCCCCTTCTGCGTTCTGAATAAGCGCTCGTTTATGTCTACGCATGTTGAAACTTCCCGCACAAACTCGACAACCTATATTATGGCGCTTAGGATTGTGATTAGCCCGAGAAAAGCTGTCGCTACTCCAATCGCGTAACTCCCAGCGGTCAGTCCGGCTTCTAGGCGTCGACTAACAGCGGTAACAATTGCAACAATGCATATACTGCATAGCAGACTGAGCATAAATAGGCACAGCATGTAGCGAATGTGCCAACCCTCAAGCACCAAAAACGCGTAGACGGTCTTGCCGTATGGGTTTGCCGCATCTGAGAACTTGTCTGTTGCGACATGCCTATACCGTTGATCAGCCAATACATTCAAGAACAGAACATGTGTTGAATAAGTTTGGTAGGTATCACACTTGTATGTCGTGATAAATTCACTTTTCTTCAAGAACCTGATCCCTTCATCTTCAATCCCGTTTTGCCAATAGTATTCTAACATCGAAGCAAGAAATCGATAGTTATCTCGACGCAGCGATAACTGCTGGATACGTTGAACAGCGCAGTAAGGGGTGTCGTCGTCATCGTCGAACAACGTATTCGGACAGAGTACGTACTGCTCATTAGCACAATCGTTTTCTCCAGTGATGTTGACACCACATTCGAATGGCACATAGTCATTCTTAAGGAGAAGACTTATAGCTTCATCAAGCTCCCTTTGTTTTCCCTTATAGTCGAAGTCGGTGACGACGACGTGAATCTCATTTTTTTCAGGGTTGTAGCCCATGAAGCGGATCTATTTGCCCAGTTAGCAGAAACCCTAACTATATTTTCACAAGTCTGAGATTCTGAAAAAGGAGTCGAGCTGTTTGACACCTACCATGGCTTCTTGTACCCCAACTGCAGAGTAGAATGAGTGCCGTTTCCACCAGCGGGAAAGCTTTCGTAGCTCCCCAACGCAGATCTGAATGCCCTTCTCCTGCTCTTTGACCGGAATATCTCTGGCGATCCATTTCCCGCCTCGTCTTAGGCATATCCATATACACTGTTCGTGACCCTCTTTCTGAAGATTCTGGCAGTAGTCGTAAATTACGGATCGTCTCCCTTCTTTTTCGAAGGCCTGCTCAAAAGGGTTCACTGTGTTGTTCTCTGTGTGTATCAGGTCAGGTCTTATGGAGTTCGAGCGTGCAAGTCAAGGGTGTTTTGTACCTGCCATTGCTTTAGAAAGCCTTGGACTGTCAATCAAACATGCAAAGGCACTGTGCTATGGTTAGGGATTTCAGCACAGTGTACGAGGTAATATAGATAATCGGGGGATACAGGTCGATTTATACGACAGGACGCCTGTCAAGTGATGAAGCACAGGTACGGCTACCTACAGCCTTGCATGGCGAAGAGTCTAACTACCAGGAAACAGGGAAAAGCCTTGTCATTTGCTGTACGCCATCACGAGACTCTCTCGTTCAGAGGGGATGCATCTTTATGATTCGGAACTATCATGATAATGATAACAATCAAAAGCATTGCCTAGGCCATAGACGATCTCCAAGACTATGCGACTGAATCATTTTGAAAGGTCAGATATTCATATTTCGGCTCATATTTGGTTATCTCGATGAGGCAGTCGAAAAGGCATAATCACAATGACTAGCTCTGATTAGCCAAGAACTGCTGTTAACCACTATACTATGTCTATGACAAGGGTCTATTTACCAATCATGTCTTCCTCTTGGGTAGCATTGCATAGTTAGGCTCAATACCATACATCAATCCTGATTGATTCGAGGCAGAGACTGATCCCGCAAGGCTGAGGCCGCCGTGGAAGTCAACGAAATCTTGAATCTCATTTATCTATTTCGATTTGGGAACAAATTCGGTATCATTATGCAAAGAAGTGAGCTGAATCTGTGGACCAGTGAGAAACGCTAATAGTTCCATGCCTTTGAGCCGCCTGGCACCACTATAAACACGTTAGCCTACAAGCTTACCAGTTAATCCTACGCAGTACTAGCAACTCAGTAATGCCGTGGCTTGCAGACAATGTGATACAACAGCAGATTCCAGCAATGACAAACCAGGCATGACAGTAATCTGCAAACATATCACAGAACGCCCGGCTCTTCATGAGGAAGGCAACCCTGTGGTCCCCTACACAGAAGGTGGAAGGACTAACCCATCAGGCAATAGCCCACACTGCTTTATCAGGCTTAACAGCTGCCACCTAAACGTAAGACTAGGAAGAAGCCTATTAGATAGCACCCTTGGCCACTGGACGGCGGAGTGTAAGGACGAGAGACATGCGTGATATCCTGTCAATATGTAAAACACTCTAGATCATCTCCAGAATAAACCGCAGGAGGCTAAATGGCTTGACTGCAGCACATTAACACGGTCGCGGGACTGACCATGTCACGATGCTTGCATAAACTCACTGACTGCAGGTCAGCCAATCTAGGGCTGGATAGATGCTGGTACCCTGAGTATCAACCTCTTCTTTTCACTCTCAACGGGATAAAACGTCTGGAGCACATATGAATACACCAATGTGCTCCTTTACTATTCTATATTGGTCAATTGGAGGCCCAGACATAATAGAGCAAGGACCAAACCAAGCCATTGGGTCTTGTCTCGAGATAGAGCCGGCTGTTAAGGTCGACTGGCTATACCTACAGAAACCTAGATTTATCGATCAGATCCATTTCCAACTCGTGTAAAGCCCGCAGTACTGTTCCCAGCCGCGGTCGACTCCTCGCAGCACTTGCAGCCTCACACTCTTCACCCCCAATTGCTCGCTTAACTAGATACTCTTTTGCACTGCTTATCCTGGCGTTCCACCAAGTCCTCAGAGCCCTCGCCGCATCATACGCTTCCTCGTGCTTATCACCATTCATCTTGCTTTGCGCATCATATACCCTATCCCCGACAACCCTGACACACCTCGACAGCCCAGTCCAGTCCATCGCACCCCGGGTCGCTTCCCGGATAATCACCTGAATTGCCTCGGGTGTGTCTCTAAATGCGGGAAACCGCTGCTGATTTGGATCATCATTATCACCGTTTCCACCATCTCGAAACAGCTCCCCACCCAGAAAGTCCGCAGAGTTACCTCCGGTGCTACTACCCACACCTTCAAATATACACCATAGCACACGACCAAGCATGAAAACCATGGCGCTTTCACGCTCATCTGCACTCAGTGAGCGCCAGGTCTTGTTATACCCCGGGGAGAGAATGCTAGTGCTAACGTCATCACTACTACTGCCGCCGCTGATGCGCCACGAAGGTAGATGCTTATCCAATAATGCCTGGAATTCCGCGGCTACGTGGCGGGGGATATGCCGTGACTTTCGTGCAGCGAGATAGAGAAGAAGGGTAATGTGATTGACCTCCGGTGGGTTCCAGCAGACCCATGATCCGCGCTGCTCGAAGTCGATCAAGACGGTATCGCATCCCCCGCCCCCCGTAGGAGAATGCTTGAGGAGGATATTATCGAGTTTTAGATCTGGGTAGTATCCTGCTGAAGAAGAGACGATATGCTCCAGTGCGGAGGTAAGCTGGCACGCCCATTTGACCTTTGTATTCAAGGGGATATCTCTGGTGCTCTTGAGACAAGCACCTAACGTTCCAGCAGGGTGATATTCGAGCAAAAACCCAGCGACGCCCCGTTTGCCACCAAAGGAGACTCTTTTGGTGACGAGGTACAGTGGGCCGTTAATTAGGTAGGGATGCGGAGGAGTTGTAAGCAGGAGACGCAGTTCGTGGTAGAGGAACCGGGGATCCGGGTCTGGGGAGGATTTGAAGACGAACATCTGGCCTGCATCTCGGTGGTTCTTGAGCGTGACCAGATAGACCGACTCGTGGAGTTGGCTGACCAGTTCGAGATCTGCGAGGGGGATTGCCGGTGGCAGATCCAGACCCCAGGCTTCGGCAAGGCGATTCGGGGTGAGCCAGGCCAATTCTGCTTCGTACCTTGCCTCTAGCGAGATGGACATCTCCCTGGGGTTTTCAGCGAGTGTGTTGATCCTAATCGAAGAACCAAATTGTAAGTTCATGTATATGCTTTCAAAGTTGTCGAACCCTTCTGACCAGATCCCCAACGCCGTGAGGATGTGATCGGCCAAGGCAGAGTGGCCACCGCCGTTGCTAGATAGCATTGACGCATAACTCGGTCTCATAGATTGCCATGGCTCAGCTTGGAGGTCTATAGATCTGCTGAGCCTGATGCTGATACCCAGGGGCATCCGTCCGAGTGCGAATTTCGGGACGGCGAAGATTTTGCGGTTGACGAAGTCGGCACGGAAAAGACGCCAGGAGAAGTCATGGTCTGCGCGGAAATAGACAGGCTTGTCTTTGGGAAGGGCATGCTGGACGACGGTTTCGAGTTCGTCCTCGGGAATGTAGATGATCGCTGGACCGAGAAGGAGGTCTATTGTTTGCGGTGATGGCTCCATATGTAAAACGCTGGAAGGGCCGTCGTCAGGTCTCTCTCGCTCAGTAGCGAGCTGTCCCTACCTAAATACCCCGCCCTGAGCTTGGTCTTCTACTAAGCAAGGTCTTAAGACTGATAATAGGAGCTCTATGCCCGGTCCAACCCCCCCGGGACTCCCTCTTTCTCCTCTTCCTACGCCTCAACGCGAGGACGTCCTTATTGCCTCGACCAAATTGCTTCAAGATTCTGGGATAATTGCCATTTACTAACAAATATAGAACTAACTAACAGCCAGCCAGTGCCCCATCACCTTCAGAGTCTACGAAAACCCGCCCGCACTTCCACCTCCACCTCCACTACCTCCGCCGAAGCTGTACCCTCCGATGCTCACGCTTCCGATGCTTACATTGCCCGCTGCAGTCCATTGCGCCGGCGTTGTCACAGTGGCACTAGCCTCGGCGCGTCCCGTTATAACCTGATTCGTGGCACGTTGCGGCCCCAAACGCTCCGGTGGACGGAGCATCCATCGCGGTTTCAGAGTGCTGGGCGCATACTTCTCTCTCATCTCCTCCTCTATACGTGACGGTAACTGCCACCTCAGATCTTCGTTCCTTAACCACAGCTTCACAATATGGCGTCCCTCTTCCGAGGGTGATGTGATGCGATGCAAAACGGCGAGATTGTTGATAAACAGCAGATCGCCGTCATTAAGACGCAGTGAAACAGAGGCTGCGCTAGCGTGTTCATTCACCTCTCTCACAATACCCGTGCTAAAATCCCTCGTGTAATAGCTCCCGAATGACCTAGTTCTTTCCTTGGCTGCTATGTTCATAATGATTTTGCCCTGGTGCAGGTGGAGTTCTGCGCGGGGGTCTGTCTGGAAGTACGAGTACCCCGAGCGAGCGGTGGCTCTAGCATATGCTGCGGCACTATTGGATAGTGAGAGCGTTGACAAGCATGAAAAGGCATGGAGAATGAGGCCGCTTACCCTTTCTGGTTATCGAATACGGACAGCCGAGTAAAGTCATTTGCGCGCATTCGGTTGTACACATCCCACGCTGAAGCAAGGCTGAAGACCTCTGCAGACGGTGACCGGATGTCGAAGGCGACGATATCACACGGTTCGTCTTCTGTGTGATGGTGGTGCACAGGATTCGAGAGCATGCATTAGCAGCCTTCTCTTTTCTATTTCTGTGAGTATTCTCTTACCAATTCAGCAGTTTCCCCAGGTGAGGGCTCGACGATATGAGCTGGACGGATAGTCAGGAGCGTTTGTTTGTCTATGGCATAAACAAGAGCTCTGATGGAGTTCGTACTGAGCATATCCCTAAGCCAACCCTGCATCGCGCGCTGCTCCCCGATATATGACGAAACTCCTAAGAAGGCAAGTGTGCGATCTTCAACCGAGTATCCGGGCAGCTTCAACCCCTGGAGAACATAGAAGCCCGGCCCGGTATGGATCACGCCTGCAAAGCTTCGAAGCTTCGGTCCCAGAGTAGGAAGCTTGAAGTTATCCGCGCTGATATCTGGGCCATCCAGATCAAGCTCTAGTTTTCGAAACCAACTTAGCGGCTAAGCCAGGAATTGGGAAGATGGAGATGGACCTTTAAAGCCATCCAATGCTCCACGAATCTCATGCACATCCGCAGGGGAAAACGAATAGGTATAGTTGCTGGGGTCGAGTTCACTCCTATTCCAAACCAGCGGACCCGTCATGATGGGCCACCGGCGTTTCTCTTTCCGATAGCTCGGCAGCAAGAGCCGTAGCTGCAGCAGCAGCTTATTATAACGACGCTCGCCGAGGACGAAGTCCCAGAAGCTGGACATGGGAAGAACGATGTGGATGGCAACATGCGCGGGGCAGGGTGCAGGCGGCATCTGCCTCGTATTATTTATATGATTTGAGTCGCTTGTGAGGTGCACAGCCACGTCCAGACACGAGCAGGGCGCAACACGGGAGGAATATTGCCTAGCCAAACGACCGCACCGGGCATGGCCTACTTGGCGGCTGTATATCAGTGGTTGATATCTGAAACAGCTCGTTCACGAGTGTGTGATAGTAGGCCTGGAGTCGTAACAACGGTACCCACGGGTATCACAGAGACTCTAACCAACCAGAAAAATATACTCTTAGACTCGAAATGGATTCAGAGCCCTATATTGAGAACAAGTTGGGCTCAGCACAGTTTCATGACTTTGATTTGGGTATGTAGGCCTGGAAGAAATATAGGCACACCTCCATCGGGTTAGGGTGCAGGGGGGCCCATCGGGAGACATCGGCTTTTCAACCACTGATACTGCATATGAAATGTTTAAGGCTCAACTGGACAAATTCAGCTTGAGACTACTAGCCGTTCAGGTCAAGGAAACTTACTCCGTCGTAGATTAAGCCTGGTAAGACTGAGCTTCGACTGACCTCACCTTGAGCGAGGTTGCACCACGGAGTATGGAATCGTATACCCTCGTTTTTTTTTTCTTTTTAGTTAATGTTATTACTATTTCATCTTTTCTTCCTTCCGTCCCTCTTTCTTTCTTTTTCTTTTTCGTTTCTTATATATGCTCGTAAGGACATAAAAAGCTGGAAGAGAGCGTACCACCACAACCCTGCTGATGAGTTCGTGTGTCTTGCGATAACCATTATACACATTATACACATTCTACAATGGGATGGATTTTGGCTAGATAAGAGTATTCAAAGCCATATCAAACTCTCCGATATTTCTTCTCCAGCCTGCCGCGACTCCCGCATACTAGTCATGAGGTGGCTTACTATACGTTCCTCCTCAGGCCTCTCTTCCTCCCATGGTATCGTTCTAATCTTATAGTTGATCCCTTGTATGAGTTCCCTGGGCGCAATTTCCATGATTTGCATAAGTTCCACAAACCAACTCATCCGTCTCGTATACCAGGCTTCCCTTTCGCATGCGGCATCCCACGTGTCTTTAGATCGAAAGTACTGATGCTCTAGCCAGATGACGTACTCGGCCATGGGGTGGGCAATGGAGTTCGCCATAGGGACAACGTTGAAGTCAACGTTGAATATGTGGCAAAACGTATCGTTCTTATAGTCAACCTTATACCGTTCCTATCCTTGTCAGACCCCTATCACGGACTTGGACTTGAGGGACTTACATCTGCAGAGCCCTTGGCGTTATGGTGCTCGCCTTTGCGCTTCGCCTCAAGTCGTTCCTTATGTTTCTCTTTGAGCATCAGGATCCATTCAGACCTCAAACACTCAAGTGTCTTGTGGGTCAACGGGACCATTTCCTCCTCAAGATTCGCAATAAGCTCTTCTTCCTCGTCTAGAATTTCGTCGATGTCTGGCTCAGTCATATGCTTTCTCAGCCAGAGGAGCTCTCGCTTTAATACGTTGTTCCCTCTATGACAACAGACATGTGTTATCCCCGCCCTTTCAAAATAAACTCTGCGTAAAAAGCCTAGCACGAGTCTTTTCGAGTCCTCACGACCTCTGAGTTCCTCAATGAGCGTGAGAAATTCCAATGCCCACACAAAGGCGGGTGCGCGTGTCATTGTATCAGTAAAAGTAATATCAAATGCCGCAGGCAGAAAGCAGCCCCCGGGAGAGCAGGCACACCGGCAACCGTCCGATAGAAAAATGTCGAGGCCGCCCTTTAGGCATATCTGGATGGAATCCATTACATCAAAAGTCCTGAAGTCCAGCCATTTCAACTGCTGGAGCAGCGGGAACAGGAGGGTACGTCCTTCGTGGTCCATATGGTTAATGTCGATTCCGTAGTCAAGCAAGGATTGGGTCAGTGTTGCATCTAATACCCGGACCAGCGAGAATAGAGCAGGCTTCCCTGCACTGTTTGGTTGACCAAACAGCTCGAAATCGTGTTGCGCCAACACTTTGACATCTTTGTGGCTTGAGACGAAATGGAGAAGATTGTTATCTTCAGTTCCGTCACGAGGATTACTGAATGTGATGTTGACGTCTGAACATAGACTCACAAGCTTTGCGAAATAAATACTCCAATTGTTAGCCAGCCACGTCTCACAAGATGTGAGTCGCATCAGCGCGCAGCAGATGAAGTACTGGCAAACGCTCTTTGGGTAGCTGTCTTGAACCGTGGCTAGAATGTCCATTATCAATGGCTAATGGTTGCGAGCAGCCGCATAATCGATAAAATTCCTTTCCCATCTGGTATTGCGGATGAAAGGATTTGCTCCTTGCTCGATGAGCAAGCGAACCACGTCTGTCATGCCCATTCCAGCACCATAAATCAGAAGGGTGATACCGTGGTTGTCCTGGACGTCCATGTCATGGCCACTTTGGACAAGTAGACGGACTGTTTCCACATCGCGAACCGCTAGATGTAACGGCGTCTGGCCTAGAAAGTTCTTCTCCATATGCAACGATGAGTGTGAGAGAAACGAAGTCACCGACGTTGGGTGATCCAGGAGCACAGTCTCGTGAAGGGGTGTTAACCCAGCGAACCCTTTTTAACCGCCCATCAACAAGTGCATAGAATATAAATGTTTGTTTACGTTACTTTACTTACCTGGGCTAGCGTTGGCAAGTAAAGCATGGTAATCGATAAAGAAAGGGTCCGGCGAAGTTCTTCGGCTATTCAATTTGGAGAACAGGGAGACGGCCATTCCTCGTAAACTGGCGACTCTACAGAGCCCGGATCAAAGCCACATGCGAGAATCGACTCGAGCAAGTCAATATGGGGACCTTCGCCAATCCACTTAGCACATTGGACCAGGAACCTGTGAAGCGGATATCAGCCTGAGTAAATCTCGGCTACAATATCTGGGCTGCAGCACACTTTTGGTCTAGAGTTTCAAGAGTCATGCCCAGTTCGCTGGCGAAGAATCTCAGAAGCTTGAATTGGTCAGCCGTGCGCTGACCTCGATATGGGCCATAGTAAAAGAGCTCCTATTGTATGGTTAGACCAGCGTAGTGGGGGATAGTCTCACTGATTCCGCACCTGAACATAGTTACGCCCGCCTGGATGTATATGCCGATTTAGCGAGGGGTCACCTCTATTGAGCTCCCTAAATGTCCCCTGAACCTCAGACAGGTTCAGCTGCCCGCATTGAAACCGCCAAAGTGCCTTGAAGCCGGGCGAGGTGTATTTCACCACTCGCTCTATGCTGAGGCCCGGTCTAAGAGAGTACCTTCCAGCGCCGGTAATGAATTCAACGGCTGCATTTACCATGAATGGAATACCGTATCTGGAGAGAGCAAAATGTAGGCTCCAGCGGTAGCGAGAAGCTGTGCACTTGGTATTGCTGCATTTTTCAAAGAATGTAGTCGATGGGGTATACTCCAACGCCCAGCAACGAGCTGAGCTGCGGTGGACCGAATGACAGGAGCAGTAGCAGTGCCTCACAGCACAGTCCAGCGCCCGCGGCCGTCGGGGCGAAATTACCAGATAGTTCGCGCGAGCTGTATGTGGTGGAGGTGGAATGGGCTCCGCGTTGCTGGCCCGACTTGCAGGCGTAGAAGGCTGTTCTTGCGTGCTGGGAATCATGGCACTATTGACAACGGATGAGGCTACAGCGAGAGTCATATTCTGAGCCAGCCCCTCTAGCGCAATTGTACTGCGATAAGTCGAGCATCAGACATTTTTCTGTGATCAGCGTTAGGAAACTCACCAGGTCAAATCCAATATGACGGAGTCAAGCCTCTGCCCGACGTCTCTGAGCTGATTTCTAATGCCCTCGCCATGTCGAGCACTCTGCAGCTTTTTACAGCTCAGACGGAATAGCTTTTCACTCATTCGCTGGAGGGTAATGTCGACACTACTCTACACAAGTTGGCAGTTTTCAATAGCAAGATCAACCATTCTAGACGTTTGTACGGTATCAAGGAATAGCAATTTTTCTCGCAGCCTCTCAAGACGACTGACAAGCAACATAAATTCATCGCTAGCTTTGTTCTTGCTGTACTCGCGGATATCCCGTAGCCGTCTGATCGTGTCGCTGACCTGAAGCGCAAAAGCTGCTACCCTGATACCGGCGGAGACTACTCCAACAACCTCAGCCATATTGCCGTAATTTGTCACTCCGTTTGATGTACGAAGAGAGACAGTCGTGGAGGGGTTTATGAAGCGGTTCGCTGGGCGAGCGCGCACAAGCTAGCCGCCGTCGCCGGGTCCTGTCAGCCTTGCCAACAACCCAGCCTCATCAGACAACCAATGAAGTCTGAGACGCCAGCAGAGCATAAGATAGGAAATATAGAGCAGCGCCGCTGACTGGAGCAACGCAGAGATCTCAACGCCGCCTGCGGACAGCACTCGGATGCACCAATTCATCGGCCATCCTAGAAAATTGACGTTCATCCCGTCAATGCCAATAGCACTTCACCTCCAATCAATTAGATCGGGGTCCTCCCAGAGCAGTCTTGGAAGACAGAGATTCCTTCCCACCAGCTTTCTTCGAGACCTGAATGCTTCTGCCTCAAAGTCACGTGTTGTTACATGCCCTACCATGGCCTCAATAGATGATTTCCGTACCGGATGGATGCTGTTAGCTGAGTATGCAGAGAGACTGACATCTCTGGGAGAATCTAGCTTTTAGCGTTGGAACGATAGCAGAGAGGATGACGAGATCTTTCGTACCGGCAGCCGCTTGGGCAGAACCCAGCACAAAAATGTGTCGAGGTAGAGCAAGGGTAGGCATTTTGATCATTGCGATTGGACAGTCAAGTGAGTTACCCGAAAGATGTCCCCTGGGCTTAGCCTGAGATATGCCATGCTGCACTATCTGGAGCAGATGGGCATTTAGTCGTCTGTGACGCGAAGGGATGGGTTGACCAACAAATCTTTGTCTAGAGCTGTGTGATTGAACAGAATCTTAATTGTCCAGATGCTGTATCAGGAAACTGATAAAGTATGTGCCTAACCATTCTCATATACCAGCTCTGTTTCATCCGAGACTCCAACGGCTTTCATGTCCATGTATACCGACGAAAACGGTGAGCCTACTAATTCACTCACTCGGTCTAACAGAGGTAGGGTATATCTAACTCACCGACTTCTTCTCTCCGTGATGATATATGACAAAACTGTCCTCTTTTTTTTTATGGTGGGAGGTAAGAAAGTTGTTAAATTGCCACTGAAAGAGCACACATTGGGCTAGAACCCGTATAATTTGACCTTGTCGGAAGAGTCCAACAGCCATTTTCTACGGCCATTCAGCCTTACCTATGAACGAGTGTTCTCGTCAAATCATTTGCATGCGGTGCTTCTTCCAACGAGGCTGTACCTAAGCGCCTGCAGCAAATGATTGGTGATTGGCGCTTCTAGTGCTACTTTGAGTGCAGCCAGGAAGAAGCGTAGACCCAAGAAAAGGAAGCTCTTCTTTGTGCCTTATTCTGACAGGTTTATAAAACCTAAATGGTGGTCACTCCCTCCCTATCTTCTTCAATGCAGCAAGAATCGGCAATCAAAGCAAAGATTTGCAGGTCTAGCTGCGTTGTCGTTTTTGTGAGACAGCCCTACAGTACCTAACTTGTCGAAAGAAAAAAGGCAACGAGATCTTATATTTGAATCTAGAGTCTGTCTTCTCAGCATCTCAGTATCATCTTATCTAATATTTTTGGAGGTTAGACAACTCACCGGCCAAAATGATCGACCCGACCGTCCTTCGGCGCCAGTTTGACGAGTTATGCAAGGCTGAGAGCAGCAAGAATGAAATTATCATAGTACGTTCCCTTACTAAACGCCCCTTGATGTACACGACAAGCTGATCCTTTCGCTGAAATCTTTTTGAGTACATTGAAGATCTTGAGAAGAAGCTTCGGAATGAAATGGACGAGGTCGATTCTCAAAGGCGGGCGGTTAATTCGCTCAGAGCCGACAGTAACAAGTACAAAGCTAAGATGGATGACCTCGTTGCTGAGAAAGTGGGTCGCTGTCTCTATATTGCCTAATGGTGTCCTAACGCAGCGATGCAGCGTAAATTGGATTATGTGTCTGTGTTGGTAGATGGGGATGGGATGAATGTAGGTGGTTCTGGTCATCCGAAGAGGGCGCGACTGTTAAGATATATCAGTTCCAGGAACGGTTTATCCAGGATGGCAAAAAAGGTGGTCACGATGCTGCACAGGCTTTGATTAACGCAGTACAGGAGCATATCAAACAGATTGACCCTGACGCGAGTCCGACTATCAGCTGCAATATTCGGGTCTATTCGAATGTGCAGAGCTTGACCAAGGTCTACCGCGAGACCGGCATCCTCCGTCCTGACCAAGACTTATCTGCTTTTATTCGAGGTTTCAATATGGAAAGCCCGCTGTGTGACTTTATCGATGCGGGTGATGGGAAGGAATGTGCTGATGTTAAGATAAAAGGTATTGTCCAAGCCAGTCCTCCTCAGCCAGGCGCAGTAACCAACAAGTAGGGCAATAGGCCTGTTCGCAGAAGACATTAACAACATCCACTGCCGCCGCATTATCTTTTGCGCGTCCGCAGATAGCGGCTATGCGCGTGTATTGGGTCCGCATCGTGGATCGAGACGGATATCTCTCGTCAAGGGGCCTCCTTTCCCCCGCGAGATGGCTGAGCTGGCTGCGAGCCTGGAGACGGTGACATTCTCAGACGTATTCATATCGTCCAAGTTGTTACCCCTAGTCAGGCAATTGCCATCTCAAGACACCGCTATTCCAGCAATAACGTCCGCCAATATGCCCGCCATAGTGCCTAACCCTAACCTCACCCCCAACTACGCCTCAGCAGCGAAGGCTCCTGCGGCGGCAGCAATTTCACCAACGAGGGACAGCAACACTAAGTTAGAGTCCAAACCCCGGCTATTAGTTTGTCTTAATGCCCGCAACCAGCGTGTCGACAGTCCCCTCAAAAAATCGTCTAAAGAGGCCGTCACTGCACTCAAGCGCCGCAAACTCTGCAACCAGTTCCATATTCTGGGATACTGCCACAACATGACTTCGTATGGCAGCTGCACGCACGAACACGGGCCTGAGCTCAGCATGCAGGGGCTCAATGATCTGATGCGCATAGCACGCTCGAGTCCGTGCTTTAGTGGGCTTATGTGCCGCGATGTTGACTGTATCTCTGGCCACCAGTGCCCTTATCAAGACCACTGTATGTATAAGGATGATTGTAAATTCAAGGATATGCACAACGTTGACACAGTCATTGTGAGGACATTGGAGGTTTAAACTTTGATTTGTCTTTTGATTCAATTAACTTCCATTTTCTTATCTTATTATTATTATTTTTACCTACTGGTAAATAGTTGAGAATGCAAAGGTCAAACTAAAACTCGCTTGTTTTGTAGACACTAGAATATAGACAATATAGAGTAGTTAATTCATGCCATATGTGCTAAGGGCTGCTTAAGGCTCTTAAAGACGTTTTAAAGGGTGCTCAGGTCACCTACGCCCTCCCTCTGAGATCACACTTATCGCAGGGCTTACTGGACAGCCTCAGCACATATAATGTCTCTAGACCAGATAATCGCAATGGTTATATAAGTGTATCTGCTAGGAAGAAATCGCTGACGCAAGGCACGTGGCCAATGCGTGAAAGCAAGTATATACATATTACAATCCGGCAAGGGGTATAATACAGACCAAGGCAGTACCAGCTAATGCGGGTCGAGGACGGACTTTGATAGAATCCTTGCATGAAGAAATAACATGATACGACTTGGGATATAAGTCGCGACTGTGAGAGCCAGAGACATGGCGAAACCAGAATATGTAGAGATATTCAGCTCATATTGCCCGGTCCTGGCACACAGTACAGTTATAAAGTCAAACGCAACATAGGCCCCGAGCACCACCACTGCCAGGATTTGCCCTGCAGCCTTCCCTGTCTGCTTATGCTTCTACCATCTGTGCACTCTCACTATCGGTCGGACACCCAAGGGCATCCTCCATAGCCTGGATCAAGCCGGCGGCTGCCTCAGACACTGACGACAGTATTTCCTCAACAAGACCCAGGACTTGGCATACGAGGCCCAATGGATCGGGCAGGGTCTGACGAGTCCGCAGACGAGCAGACGAGACGATGGTGTCTGGAGTTGCTGCGCAGTTGCTGGCGCTATACGCATTGACAAGATCACTGTATCCCGCCGTGAAGGACTCGATGGCGGCGAGGCGTGGCTTGACTTGAGGAAGGAGTAAGGAGGGTGTGCTGGAGGGAATAAATTGGGTCAAGTTGAGGAAAGGGCCAACGTTAGCGTTGAATGCTTCTAGCTCGGAGCAAGGCATATAAATGGGAGAGAGCGAGATGGTCGATCTAGAGACAGAGACCGACGAAGAGGAGGAAGCGGCATACGCAACTCCACCTAGAAAGGCAACGAGATGTAGGAAGAGAAGAGTCATCGTTGCCGGGTCTCGGTGGACTTGAGAGACGGCTGTAACACGCAGATGTTTAAAGACAGAAGAAGAGCTTCAAAGGATGGGATAGGCGCATTAAATAGTCAGCCATTGGGGTGAATAATGTGGATTAGGCGGTTTATTATGCCCTTTACCAGATTCCATGTAATGCACTAACTGACCGATCAGTAAGAGAACATGCTTGCGGTTAATTTCTAACGCCTTGAGCATGCTCTTCATCTATGTACCCCGGCTAGCATGGTTTGAAGAACGGTATAATATCACAAGTGCCGAAAGGGTTTGCAAGCTAGAGGCACCTGTGTTTTCGAACTGAAATAGGAACCTAGTCAGTATATACGGATGACCGGCCATTGTACGCATCGCCGAGAGTTCAGCACATTCGCAGCGACAGCATACCAGACATCAGTGATACAAAAGGTGATGGTGGAACGCGTGCCAAATGTACCTACTAAATTCGACTAGGCACTCCAGTTCTTGGATCAAGAGCACCTATCTAGAATATCCTATGCAGGCGTAGAGCCCGCGATCCAGGACTTGAAGCCATTCACTTTCACCTGCATGTTCTTTAGGCACAGCTTGGACCAGGAGAAACATGTTCACGGGAAGAGAAATGGAGTGATACGTTTCGGAAGCCTCTACGGTGTACGGTTGTCTCCCAATCACCACGGCTGTCCTGAGCCCTAAGCACGGTTTTGCCACTGGGGCCAGAACTGAGGTAGCGAGGCTGGTCTGAGGGGTTTTTTTTGAGATGTCTTGCGAGATTTCTCCTTGTTAAGTACTGAACAATTCACCAGGAGGACAGGTTTGACTATCGGATACTTGTACATGTACGATTTTCATTCGTTCCAGGACGGACGCGTTGGTGCTCCAACAAGAGTGCCAATGCTCAAGAACTCATCACGTACGGCTTATTTCTCCCAATTTGTGTTCATGCTGCTCTAGTGCAAGCAGATTGTATGGAATTGGTCAATACTGAGGGAGTTACATCCACAGTTATATATAGCAGGGTGCTTTACCCGTCCCTATGCGCTTCGAAAAAGGATTTTTGATGGCTGGATTGCACCTTATTAGAACCTATCCCTATATCTGATCCTAAAGGAGCACCCTCTGCGCATCATCTCAGACACACGCCGTATCTTCCAACAAGCCTCGAGCCGCAGGGCTACGCCCGCCCACACTAGACATACCATGACCTCGACGACGGTGTATCTACGTGATTCTGACACCCGAAGACATACAGACCACATCGAGCTTCTCTGCAGGAAAGGAATAGTGTAATGATGCGCAGGTGTTCGATGGGATAGGAACGCTCTGACGTGGACTTACTAGACTTTCCGGCTGCGTTATATGGATGGGAATAAGGAGACACGGCTTACCACGAGGACCATGAGTAGGCAGCACGTAGCAAAAGGGCTTAGACCAGAGCTAGCGGTCAATGTAAGGGCATCATTTTTATATGACCTCCAGCAAAGTACAGATAAAGTACCGATAATATTAACATTCACGATGTATGGTCCCATCCTTATCAGTCCTTACTCGACTATGTCGCCTCGGCTACCAAGAAGAAATTTTTTATGAAGGATATAACGCGAGAAGCTTATTATCCCCTGCTATCCTCAGACGACGGTGGGATGGACGGGAAGAGCTTAGGGTTGCGGCATAGGTGATGCTCGAAGGGTCAGAGATTATTGCAAAGACCAACAGCACACTGAGTAGAGAGTCTAGTGTATTAATGTCTATAGCTTATCGCAATATACAACATGTGAATCTATAATTATGTAAACAATCCGCCAAACCCCCAACCCAGTCTACCTTTCTGTCCATCTATAAAGCCGGCACCGCTCCCTCCGCGCTTTTCCCGCCTTCCTTGACACTCCTCCACTCAAAGAAACAAGCAACAACAAAGGCTGCCAAAAACAACGCCAAACTGAGCCGATAGGTATCCCTCAACCCGTCCAAAAACGCCAATATCACATTCTCCAACTGATCCAACTGTCCCAACTGCTCAAGCACATGTCTCATCTCCGTAGCGCCCGCTTCAACGATCGCCGCCGGATCCACGGACGGCGCATACTTGACTACCCCTTCAATAAGTCCGTTCTGGAAAAGTGACTGTGCAACCGCAATGAATAGTGCGCCGCCCAGCGTCTGGAAGAACATCACTGCCGCTGTACCCTGCGGGATATCGTCGGGCTTGGAGGCAAGCGAGGTCTGAACGGCGGTCATGGGCACTTGAAACCCTGCGCCAACGCCGGCTCCGAGGAGGATCTGATACCCAATCCACTTTCCCGAGGAGATGTCGATCGAGTACAGCGTTACCAGGCCTCCGCCGATGGAGGCAATGGCTGTACTACCAATCAGGAATGGCGTATAGTAACCGAAGATCGTAACAAGGATGCCGGTGAGCACGGATGAGACGACAGTCGCCAGCATAAGCGGGAGGAGTTGAATGCCCGAAGTCATGGCCGAGGAGCCGCGGACGCTCTGGAAGAAGATGGGGAGGTAGTAGACAAGCACAAAGAAGGAGCCACCGAAAAGGAGGGCATAGATAGTTGATGTGATGACAGAGCGCTGGGTCATAATCCGCGGTGGGAGAGTAGCGCGATCACCGAGTTTGATCTGAGAGAATACAGTTAAAATTGCGAGGATGCCGAAGGTGACGAAGAGCCCTATTATGCGGCCGTTGCTCCAGGCGTACTTATTTCCGCCCCATTGGAGTGCGAGCAGGAGACAGATGATGCAGGGGATTAGCAAGGCAGCACCGATGAAGTCGATTTGCTTGATGCGGTCGAGGAGTGGAGTGGCTTTGCTGGAATTGTTTTGCTCGGGGAGCTGCAAGATAAAGGCTACTATAGCCATGGAGACACCGCCGATGGGCAGGCTAGTAGAGGGCAAGTGTTAGTAAATGATGGGTGAACGTGGTGGTTGAGCGACATACTTGATGTAGAAGCACCACCTCCAGGAGACAGAGTCAGTGAAGGCGCCGCCTAACAGGGGTCCAGCAATGGATGCGATACCCCAGACCATACCGAACATACCGAAGACAAGCGGACGTTTAGGCAGGGGCACTAATCATGTCAGAGGATTCAGCACTAGAGTAAATGATCCAATTGCAACTCACCACACAGTGCAATGATAACCAGCGCTCCAGAGAAGATGCCGGCAACGCCTATACCGGCGACGGCCCGTCCGACGATAAGGACGGTACTTGACGGTGCGACGGCACATATCAAAGATCCCAGCTCAAAGAGGAAGACGGCGCATAGGAACGCCCATTTTGCCTGTAGCCGTCAGACCAGCCGGCCTATGTGCCTCTCTAGGGGAATGAGAGAGGGGGAAGGGGAACAAACGCTGAATATCTTATAGAGCCGGCCATAGGACGGTTGCAGTGCCGTGGAGGTGAGAAAATACGCACTGCCGTACCATGCAATATCTTCAATGCTCTTGAATTGGTTCGTGATTTCGGGAATGGCTACTCCAATGATCGTCTGGTCGAGGGCGACGAGAAAGACAGACAGGTATAGCCCTAGGATGATCACGGCGACCTTAGCGAAGCCGGGATACTCGGGCTCACCGACGGCAGTGTCGGCGGCCTTCTCGTCGAGGTGCTTTTCAATATCCATTATACTTGTTCAGATGGATTGGGTGTGAATGTCTGGGGAATATCAGATGGGGACCCTTCCAAGTGCCTCTTTATAAAAACATTTTTTTCGTCAGATGAAACCTCCATGGGTAGCCTAATCTTCTGCAACGACCGGTGCACGGAGTTTACAGGCCCGATAATTCCCTAGACGGAGAGTGACTCAATTCCCAGCCCGACTTCATGGTTCGGGCCCATCATCTTGCCGGATACGAGGAGGATTTGACTTTGCAGGATCTGAGTGGATTTGCGCTCTGCCATATACAGTCTAGCCTCTCTCCTTAACGTTAGCGAGCTGAGCCGTCTGACGTCTTGAGAACGTACTTGGAGGCGCATTCCACGAATCACGAGGGCAGGAGATAGGCCACGGAGCTGATGCAATCATCTCGGAGAATACAGCCTTAAAACCCTTAAATCCATTACTAATCACACAGCAGCCTCATAAGACTTGAATCAATAATAGGCTACATATGCACGCCATAACGTCAGACTTGGTCTGATGGGGCAGTTGGGTGCGTTATGTTTGGCGCCGCACCATTACCTTAAGCTGGACGCTCGGAGGCGGAGCGCGTGAGTGCCTCTTGCAGGACCGCTGTCGAATTGGCGACCTCATTATGCGCCCCTATCTGGCCCATGATTCTGGCCATTTCCGCCGCTGAAGACTGGAGTTAGATTGGGCTTGCATTCGGGTGGCCGGTTACGCCCGCGTCGAGGTCGTCACTTACCTGTCTCTGGGTCTGTACACTCTTGGTGTTCGTTGCGCGCGTTGAGCGCTGTGTAATGAAGCGTCAACTCCACTCGAGGACGTCTGGTGTTCTCGTATAGCTTCAGTCGGGAGGGGAGGTCATCCACCGTTGTGCCCATCGGCAGGAGGACCGCGAGGGAGACGGCGTCCTCGATTGCCATCGCTCCTCCTTGGCCGAGATCTACAGTAGATAGTTAGCAAGGTAAACGGCGTTGACTGGTAGGCAAAACACACAGGGCTGGAACGGATGCGCCGCGTCTCCAATCAACGCAGCACGCTCGACCACATAGCGTGGCAGAGCTTCCATGTCATAGAGCTGCCAGACCTTGAGATCGTCGCCAGCGCGCCCAACAAGCTCGCGCACCGCAGGACAAAAGTCTTCAAATCCGTTAATCAAAATACCCTTGTTGCCGGTCGCCTCGTAGCCTGCGCGTCCTCTGATCAGCGCGTGCTTCCCACTCTAAACAGAGCTAAGACAATACCTTCTTCAAGTTTCCCCACTTTCGCCGTCGGCATAAACGCAACTAGATTCAGTACCTCGTTGCTTGAGCAGGGATACATGACTAGTCTAGCCTTTCCGCCCTCAGCCCACTCCATCAGCGCGCCTCGTCGGACTACATGTTTCGTCGTTTCGGATTCGCGAATGTCGGACGCCGAAAGCAGCCAGCGGAAACAAGATTTGTCCGCAGGGGTGGGTGATGGCGCATTTGGGGCGATCTTTGTCCGTACAATAGACTGCTTGCGATTTAGCGTGCTAGCCAGATAGAGACGTGGTGGTTCCTACATGTAGCCCATCCGCACCGACCAGCAAGTCTCCCTCAAAGACACGCCCGTCATCCAGCGTTACTGACGGGCGATTGGTGGATGTATTGACAGAAACGATCTCACATCCGGTATGTACTTTCGCTGTCTTCAGCGCCTGCGCCTTCAAGGCGCCGTGCAAGTCGCATCTATGGACCAAGTAGTATTCCTATACCGTATTAGAAGCATCTCACAAACCCGAGATACAGGCCGACATACAGCCTGCCAGAACTTTCGAATAGGTCCAAGGTCGGTGTGGAATTTGACTGTTCCCTGATGGTCATGACGCATTACCTATCATAGTCAGCATTGACTCAACCACGCACCTAGGCCCCGGCGCATACCTCCTCGAGCAGAGTCCCTCCATAGTCACGTAGATCAATATCCAACCATTCCAGCAAGACGGTGCAGTTTGGAGGTACATTGATGGCGGCGCCTGTCTCTTTGTTGAACTTGGATTTTTCTAGGACCTACTTCAGTCAATTATCGACGACCCAGAGATGCAGATCACAATTAGACCTACCACAACGTGGTGACCTTGCCTTCCAAGACCCCCGGCTGCCGTTAGACCGGCGATCCCCGCGCCTATGATGATAATATCTAAGGGTCGAGCTTCCGTCATCATTTCATTGTCTACAGTAAGAGGTACTTGATAGGTGGAGTCAGAGACCAGGTCGTGCGGGGGACCAGCGTCGGAGATATATACATGACTGGAATGTACCGAACGGGACTTTAATGACCACACGATGTCACAAGACTATAAAATGCCGTACGGGGAGTTCCTGCGAAGGGTGCCCGTGAGCACAGATATGGCTAGCTTACTCCAGCTTTCGGAGTGGTTGGGTTACATCGGATAAAGCAATGGCTGACCAGCAAAAAGTTGCAAGATATTTTCGTATTCTCATCAACTCTCCAAGTCAAGATCGGGACTTGTCTCTGTTCACCTTCTTTCGCATAAACGCCGCATCCCATACAAACCTAGTCTGATCCGGCAATATGTCCTCGTAGCGCGGCTCCTCCTTCCAAGCGATATATCCCTGCTTCTCGTACCATTCCTGGTTGCAGATCGGCATGTCCGCCCTGGCGCGCGGTCCCAAGACCTCGTCATAGTATTGTTTCTTGCTCAAACAGTTCAGAGTGATATACTCGCAATTCGCGCTGCCGTACGGTTCCTCCGTCGCCAGCGCCTCGATCTTCCTCATCGCCGTACGACCGAGACCTTTCGAGCGATATTCCGGCAGGATAAAGAAGTTTTGGATGGTGAGGTTTGTCTTGTCCGCATTGGCAAGGTCCCGGTCTGGGGGCTCCACGTAGGCGTCAAGGGAGATGTGGCCGGCGCGGACAGGAGTTTGCTCACTATCGGTGTTGGCGTTGGTGGTGATCCAGAAAAACGACTTGAGGCCCGCTTCTTGCTTCTTGCGCCAGAGTTCGAACGTGTCTGGGGTATTGTCCCAGCCGCAGACGAGACGCTGCTGTCGAAGCTCTTCCAGTTCACAGGGATCGGCAAGGTTGATCGGGACGAGAGTGCAAGTCATCGTGGATTGATGGTGGAATAAGAGGGGTTGAATTGAGAAAATCTCAGTAGTCCACGTCTGCACTAACAGTTTTATTAATAGCACAAGATTCCATGCTAGCGGCCTTGAATAATCCTTGAGACGCTCGGGATTGCATTTTCGGCATCGAGACGAGAGTGAGTCACTGCTTGAAATTATTTAGTTGGAGAAGATTTGGTGCCTTAGCGCAGGGTTGTTTCTGCCTTAATTTGACGCCTTGATGCCTGGTGCCTGTTGCTAACTAGTGGGTGCTTGGTGCCTGGATCTGCCTAGACCAGCACTCCAACACTCCAATAACACTCCACCTCCACCGATCAAACCAGGGACTTTGAGTTTCTGGCTATAAAGAGGCCGATCCAGCCCCGAGAGTCGGGGCCTTCATTCTCTTTCACTGAGCAATTTCACTGGGAAAGTAATATCGGCTTCGTTTGGTTTCCTGGAAAGATCTCCAAGTATACACTGCCTTCACTCTACCTCGTTTACGTCAGGTCTCGCCACAATGTGCACTGTTCAGAAGACCCCTTTCGATCTGCCGGGCTTAACATTGCCGCTGGACTTTAAGCCAATGGTGATTTACCACCTCATGCTTGGTTGGTTGCAATACTGA
Source organism: Aspergillus spinulosporus (assembly GCA_003574815.1). NCBI lineage: Eukaryota > Fungi > Ascomycota > Eurotiomycetes > Eurotiales > Aspergillaceae > Aspergillus > Aspergillus spinulosporus. The sequence goes on along the minus strand of QPHH01000003.1, from coordinate 1,877,203 downwards.
CAGGATTGTAGCGTGACAATATCGCGCCGTTTTTTGCCAATGCTCTGGATAGTGACGATATCGAGGGGGGATTCTGTGGGTGAGAACGAATGGCGGTGATGGTCTTAGCGAGGGTGACGAAGCTGAAATATCAACAGTTATATCTTCACCGTCAGAGAACTTTATATGATGCAGATCATGGAGGCAATAACTGACAAGCCGAACTGGGATACCAAGGTACGCCTTAGCGCCTCTCGCGGTTCCTAGCTAATCCGTGCAGATTTGGAACAAAGATATTACCGAAAAATGGCGAAGCGAAATCCTGCAAGGGGATCTGGATGTGTCGGAGCCGATGGTAGACTATATATTCCGAGAGTTGGAGTGGAAAGCCTCCGAGTATGCGAAAACGGGAATCGTCACGGCGTTCGATCCCGGAGTCGTGAAATCGGACACGGCCATTCCGCAGGACCTCCAGGAGGAACTTCGAGCGGCTGTGAAGTCACTTGAAGAGATTTCTGATGAAGAGAAGGATTACCACCCTGGCTCAGATATGAAGGTTGTCGACTTGGTCCATCCCTCACTCTTTCCCCTTGTTTATGGCCGAACCCGGGTACTTTGTGACAAAGTTATTGGAATTGACAACTGTTTTGACAGCGTCGGGCAAGGGACCGTGATAAAGATTGATCAAAACACGGAACCTTCCCGCATGGGCCGGCGCGGATTGCATCGGATGAACAAGTACAGCGACAGGTTCCAGTGGCTCCCATGCAATGTGGAGTTTGGACCGAACGGAGAGTGTCAGATTGCGTCCTACATCAACAATCTTCACCCTACCAGGCACAAGAATCTTTATCATGTAATTGAGCAGATTATAACACGAACTATTCCGCTTTGGAACGTCTCTCTGGCTTTGCATTCGGATTTGCCACGCCGCATCCCTTACGACTGCGTTTCTTACCCATCCGACGAAGAGCCCGAGCCTGAATATGACGGTAGCGAGGATTATGACGAGCGTTACGAGGAATGGAGTAATAGGCGTCAACCGAAGCAACCGGAGCCATGCCCTTTTCAGCCTCCCCAGCCTAACATGCACAAGCCAGTCGACCTTCGCGATCAGTATCGTGACAAAGGGCTGCAAGTTATTGTCAAGCTAGCGAATATTGAGCTCACCCCGGACAAGCCTGACTACGGGGGCGGAGCGTGGCATATTGAGGGACAGCTGGTAGGGTGTTCCTTACTACATCGATTTAGGTCTATACTGACGATGCCCTAGAATGAGAGAATCTGTGCCACTGCCATTTATTATTATGACTCTGAGAACATCACTGAGAGTACGCTCTCCTTCCGCCATCGTGCCGACACAGATTACATTCAAGAAGTCAATTATGAACAGGAAGACTTCCAGTTCCTGCGTGTCTTTGGCTTCGAACCAGATGCGGGCCGCGATGATTATGAGCAGATCACCCAAGTTCTTGGTCGGGTGTCTTGTCGGATGGGACGGTTGTTGACCTTCCCAAATACCCTCCAACACCGCGTCTCACCGTTTTCGCTCGCCAATCGCTCTAAGCCGGGCCATCGCAAAATCCTCGCGCTCTTTCTCATTGATCCCAGCCGGCGCATCATCTCAACGGCAAACGTCCCCCCACAGAGGGAGGACTGGTGTAACGATTGGGCGGCAGCTACGCACAATGTGCTGGATAGCCGCCTACCTGCAGAACTGCAAGCTATAGTCTATGAAAATCTCGAATTTTTACCGATGACTATGGACGAGGCCAAAGCATACCGTGTGGAACTCATGGCTGAAAGGTCCTCGAAGTCGGAGTCCGAAAATGAGTTGTTCACACGAGGAGGCTTCTCTTTATGCGAGCACTGAGATGCTTTATTCTCTACAAGCCATATACCCCTTACATATATCCTGTTTGACAATCGTTTCAATACCCACCGACTGGCTGGCAACCTATACTTCGATTCCAACAGAAACGTATACAACACAGTAGATGATGCCAAGTCTTTTGAGTCCCGCGGCCGGGTCAAAGCACGACAATGTCTTGAGTTTGTGCCTAACGTTCCGCATCTCACGACTGGACGCACCTTGACTCCAAGGTTTCGCGCAAAGCTTGGAATCTATTCTCGGTAAACAGTCAGAATAAACTTCGCCTAATAGACGCACATATTGATGAGTGAGGGGATTGTGGAATCTTTACTGCCGGTCAGAATCTCCGTCCTTTCTTACCACCTCGCATTCTGAAAATCATCAACAGCATGTCTTCAAACAGGCATTTCCGCTTTATCACGGCTTTTTTCTTCGCCGTATCAGTGTTGTGCCACTTTATTGACGGCTCTGACAACGACCATCCTGATGAGATTCCTCCGGCGAGCTATTTCAGCGCTGTCCCGACAATGCCCGTCGCTGCGCTCCAGTCGGCTGCCTCGCGTTTAGGGAGAACCTCCCACGGAGGCTCGTTTCGGGTTAGCTCTGACTCTGGAGAGAGATCCTCTATCTACAGTGATTGGGCATCGTTCAATGAGGTAGGTTACTATAATCTTGAATGGCCGAAACTAACAGGTACAGGGCGCGGCGGTTGTCTGGACGGCTGACATGGACGTTGACTGCGATGGAATTGACTATGGATGCAAGGTGCCAGTCAAGAATCTATTTCCTGACCCGCTGCTAATATACAACTAGGGCAACTCCGACGGGCGTCCTGAGACAAGCTGGGGTGCTTTGTCGGCGTACGAGGTGCGACCATCCGACCCGGCCTCCCCTTCAGATATTATCATCTAATATATGGAAGGTCCCCTTTATTGTCATCCCAGAGCACTACCTCGACAAGCACAAGACCGGCCTTCCCGGCAATAATATCGCTGCCGTTATCTGGTACCTTCTTTTTCTCTTTATATCTAATGTCCTACCAGGCTGACTCTTCAGCAACGGCAACATGTTCTACGGCATCCTAGGCGACACGAATGGCGACAGCCCTGAGGTCACAGGCGAAGCTTCATGGCTGCTGGCTCGGACTTGCTTTCCGACTGAGGGCCTGAATGGGGCCAGAGGTCATAATGACGCAGATGTTACATGTAGCTACTCTCCTCCAGTCACTTAAGGCGTTTGTTCTGACAGCAATACTAGATATTGTCTTCCTCGGTGAGGATGCAGTGCTGCCCGCTAGTGCCATGAATGATAGATATATCACGGACTTCGACACCCTGAGGGCAAAGGGCGATGCGCTTGTCAATGCTCTAGCCAGCAATATCGGACTGGGTTCTGGCGATGGGATGAGGCCTTTGACACGATTTCGTCATCCTTTATTCAGAGCCGCTGATGCCGCTACGGGTGTCCGAAGAACTGCTGCCATTCTCACTGCGCGTTCCTTGAACACAACATCCAGGTCCCTCGAACCCAGTACTGCCTCATACCGTCCTACCTCAGGAAGCTCTACACCTCCACGTCCCACCATAACCAGTGTCTCTACTCCAGTTACCCTGTCTCCCAGTGCCTCATCTCCACTTGCTGCCAACCCCAGCGCTTCAAATGCGGCCAATAGCGCTGGTAGCAGCACGTCCCCTTCGAACACAGCTCCTGGTGTCGCCGCCTCCGCTGCCACTTCTCCAAGTGCCCCTACTGCACTTAATGGAACTGCCCCCAACAGTTCGGCTTCCAGTGTTGCTTCTCCGAACATTCCTGCAGCCAGTGTGACTACACCGAGTGCCAGTGCCTCGAGCTCGATTCCTCCATCTCATTCTGCTGCTTCTTCCGATGCAGGTCTTGGGTCTAGTTCGGCCGCTGGCAACGGCTCGACTCCAGCTGGTTCTTCAGCCAGTGTCCCCACTCATCTCAGTGTCCCCCCTTCACAAGCCGCATCAAATACTGCTACGCCTGCCACTGGTTCTACATCCAGTGCTTCTCTGCATGCAGGTGCTGCTTCTCCGAGTGTCACTCCTCCTTCCAGTGCCGCAGTTCCCAATCCCACCACGCCGCCTAGTGCCGCTACCAGCGCCCTTTCACCCCCAACACAAACACCCAGCTGTTCTTGGCCCGGTCACTGCTTGAGTATGTTCTCCTAATACGAAATCTTTTACACGTTCCCCGAACATCAGCTAGTGTAGCAGCTAACTGTCTTACTCTTCAGGTGATCCATGTTCTACTCTCGACGATTGTTCCAACGACCTCGTCTGCATTAACGGATTGTGCGCTGTCGATCAAGATGTGGTCTTGGACTCTACCTCGTCCTCGACTGGGACACCTGCTGTCAGGAGATGGATCACGGCTATCCGACACGTGGAGTTTGGTGATTAGATCTCAGGTTCTCTCATTGTCCTCTCCTGGTAGTGGATGGAACGGTCATGGGAGTTTTGTATGGGAAAACTTGGAGCCCCGGTCATCGATCAATGACGTATTCACCCTCCATTCATTCTACTAAAACTTTCCAATCTAGTCTCATTTGCCGCTGAGGAATCTTCAGCCAAGTTCCACAGCCAGAATTGACTTAATTAAATACCCGCCATCCTCCCCGTGAGTCTTTTACGTTCATAGTGCCTTGCTCGGGTAGCCAGTCCCCCACATCCCTGAACAGCCGATGAGTGTACTTGAGTCAGCATTGATAAGAACTAGCCAGGTACCTACTATAGCAGTTCTGTATAGCAGTTCTAGTTCCCCCTAAAGCATTCAACTCTCCACCTGTCCTTTTTAATTTATTTTCTTGCGTGGCGTGAGCCCTTACACTTAGGCAGGTAAGCATAACCTCTTTCCTTCATCTGCTTATCGCAGGAATTCTGAACCCATTTACCTGCGTGAAATCGCACTTTACGACTTATTATGACTGATCTAATGGATGCAGCTGTCTGAATTGCTGTCAGAGGCTATTCATGGATGTATAGGTACCCACTAGAGCAGTGCAGCCGTTGTAAACAGTAACATATCTAGGACATTGCAAGATAATCTGCTCACACTGCTTATAATCGCTTAATCTTGAGAGAGCACGCAGTCGGTTATGAAAGGCAATACCCTCCTCTGCTCCAGTCATCTTTGTCCTTCCCATCTTTCTTCATCCTTTTCTCTACCATCCTTCTTTGCTTTCGCCTCACCTTGATCAGCCGGTTGGCCAACACCACGATGTTGGTTCTCTGTCTCCTTCTAGCAGCTATGCAAGTGGCCATCTTCGCCGCTTGGACTACTACCTCGCGTCCCTTCGATCAATCCTTATCTGGCTTTCTCACTCTCAATTTTCCCTGTTCGTGTGATGCAGCCTGTCAAACGGCCTACATTCAGGGTCTTGCCCATGACGCGACCCTCAAGGCACTGAAAGGAGCTCCTCTCTGGATCGCTGACTCCATTCGACAGTCCAAGCGACCACAACGATGGGGGCTTGTGATGCCACACAACAAGTAGATTCAGGGTTCTATATAAGCACATAGGCAACAATCCTGAGATAGATGAGTCGCATCATCAAGGCCCCCTTGACAATGAGTGAATTTAAATGAATGGGTGTCTTTTGTTTGTCCGTAACCAAGAAAACCCAGCTGAAGGAGCAATAGCCCTAACAACCTCACCGCGGGATTGGCGCTTACCGTGGCCCCTGCAGTATCCAGCTTGCTATATCTGGGACAAGGCAGAGCCAGTCCAGTTAACGCAGACGAACCGAGATTAGACGTTTTATTCAAGACTGCCAGAGCCCGATATTATGGGGTAACATTATCGCTCCAAGCCATAGTTCCATTGCAGCCCAGCTCTGCAGCCGGCATCTTCGTCCCAAATTGCTGTTTACCCGGACCTCAGCTCTCGCTAAACGAGCATCTAGACCTCGTCACCCCTGCCAAGAGTATGGCCCTGGCGTTGGCTTGACTGCTGGCTTACTTGGGATCTTGACCCCAACAGGAGAAAGGTCCAGGGCGCAACCACCCACTTCAAGGCAATTTATGAGGACGGAGGACCACCCAGCTTAGCTCATGCGAGAAGATAAGTGGTCTTTGAGCAGTCCTTACCTCTAGCTGAAGTATGGCTCTTGAGATTGGGAAAAATCAAGCCTTTATGGCTGGGCAAGTTGTGGGCTATCGTACCCCCAGCACTCCCCGATAGTGTAGGATAAGCCCGACCCCGGGTAAGGGCTGGCCAGTAGCTAGACCCAACATTAAACAAACTATCCATTCCCAAAGTCTCCCCACTGGCTAGCACGCTACTAAGCAGTCTAAGTGGGCTCCTGTTAGGCAGGGTTTCAGAGCTACAGTGCTTGGAGAGCTTGGCGCTCGAGCCAGATCCCGCCAGGGCCCGTAGGGTTATAGTGCTATGGGCACGAGAATATGGGATGGGGGAGGAGGGGGCTGAGAAATGGGAAATGGGACATACAGACGACGGGCAACATATATAAGAAGTCTTTTGGTACAAGTCGTGGTAGATCTCAAAACCAAACTATCTTGATCAGTCCATCCAGACTAGGTCTATCTCAGTCAAGATGCGCACCTCAATGTTTTCCCAGCCCTCGCCCTGGCAGGCATGGCCACCCTGGCTACAGCCTCAAGCGGCGACGCAGCTACCACTTTGATCGCCTAGTTCCATCCGAAGTCTACGACGCCGTGCGCCCGAATATCCTCTCCCACAGCGGCACCGCCGCCAGCGTCGTTTCCACCATTACTACTACAACAACCCTTGCCATCGGCTGCCTCGAGCCGGCTCCATCCTCCTCATGCCTCATAGACCCGAAGCACCCTCAGACCATGATCCAGGGTGACTCAACCTGGAGCTGGAAAGGGCTGTACACGGGTCTGGACTGGCATCCCCCTGTCACGGCGACGGTGGACCACGGGTGCACGTATACCTCGCAATCGATCGATGCAAACTGCTCCTTCAGCTATAGTGCTTATGGCTCGAATGGTGGGCTGGCATTCTCGCAGCATTTCTATACGGTAATCAGCCTGAGGGCGACCTGGGTTTCTAGCGCGGAGATGCTTGTCACGGCGGGCTTGGAGAAGCTGGGTGCAACTGCTACGATAACCGCAACAGCGACAGTGACAAAGACCGAGAGCGAAGAGTCTAATACCGCAGAGGCAGAGACTGGTGTTGCGGCAGGGGGCCCTAGGCCTTTTGGCGCATTGGTTATGGCTGCCCCGGTGCTGGCGCTGAGAGTAGCTGCTATGCTGCAGGCGTCACAGTAACGCACATCAGTGATTGAGACTTCAATTTATGCAGGCTGTAAACCATCTTACAGTTATAGAGTTGCGGAAGATCCCTGATAACTGAATCTGGCTTCGATGTTCATACCGTGCGGGAGCCACTACCTGTAGTAAACCACACATGTCTCTATAGCGAGCTATCCACCACTATGGACTTGCACTATCAACTCCAAGATCTATTGCCTATCCTGATCAATCCTCGTCAGTATCTTTACGGTCTCGTTTGCTGCCAGATCCGGTCGGTCTTTTGCACAAAATGGCCCGGCCCCTCCGCAGCAGCCCGGCCCTTGGCTCTCTCTGCCTGCGTAATCTTCACCAAGCCCTCATTATATGCCCTCCAAAAAGGATTCATAAACGCCATGCTCAGCTCAACCGGGCACCCCATCTTCTCTCTCTCCCGCGCGAACGCTTCAAAATCGTGACCGACGACCGTCACAAACGGCCCATTGTCTTTCCCTTTATCCCCACGCCCAAGCAGCTCAGGCCCTTCGCTCTGGGGCAGTAATGAGGGCAGATTTGCTCGCGACAACCCCTCGGCTTTTCCGCCCCGGCCGTCAACAGGGTGTAAGATGGCCCGGACACACGCGCGCGTTGCGCGGAGGATCTCAGGCGTTATTGCCTCGGATATCAAAGCTTGATTGAACTCAACAGCATCAGGGTCCGGGAAGATCGACACAAAGTCCGAGTTTGCGAGGACAGAATCAAGCAGTACATGCCAGCCACACTGCCTGGGTATCCCTGCGCGTAGAGACAGGCAAAGGCGCAGCCGATGGAGTTTGCGACGAAGAGGATGTCCGCCTCGTCCACGGCCTGAACACCCAGCTTCTCTGTCGCAATTTGGGCCAGCAGCTGGCACAGGTCCTTTACGACGTCTAGACAATCGTGCATGTCAGGTTTCTCGGGATCACGGTCTGTCGTTGCGCCTTGGCCGTAGCGGTCGTAGGTCAGTGAGCCAGGGAGGTTAAGGGCAGTTTGTTCCTGGAGCTTGGCAATGATGGGGAAACAGCTGATTTGTGTGAGGCCGAGGCCAATGAGGAAGATAAGAAGGGTATCTTTGTTGGCCTTGGTTAGTGATGATGGTGCTGGTGAGTGGAAGGTATAGCTTATTTGAGCGGTTAGCTTGGTAGTGAGTGTAATGATGTTTCTGGTGAATTGTATAGTATGAATAATTGATAGACAGTGAGATTGGCAGACAACAAGAAAGCTGAGCAGGAGCACAGTCTGCTTTATGTGTGAAAAAAGGGTTCAGCTCAGGTAAAATCCCCATTCAGCTGGCCAAGTGGGCATCCACTGTAAGCACTAACATATAGTATCTTGGTAAGTTGCGAGCTTGTATATAATGTAAACGATTTAGCCTATCAGATGCTTCAAGCTATCATGCATTGCCCTCTGAGTATAAAAACTCGTCTGATTTGAACTAGCCAGAGCTGGGCTGGGTACGCGTTCCAAAAACGCTTGAGCTGCCATGCCAGTTTGTTTCTCCATGCATCTCTCAGTGAGGCTTTTGATTAGGGTGATATTCAGGAGTGTATGCTAGATTCTATCTTTACGTAGCTGGCGGCTGCCTGCGTCCACGGAAACACAGGTCCGGCGACACGACACTGCGCACGAGGAACTTCAGCAACACATCAAAGAGAATCCGCAATATTCGTATGTGCGGGTTTGAAATATGTATTAAAAAAATGGAAAAGTATTATGTATATGGCAGCAAACAGAAGCACGAAACATGGTACACTCTAAATGAAACCAAATTGAAAGAAGGAAAGAAAGAAAGAAAGAAAACTCCGTGCGAAATCGATGCGATGGTGAATGACCAGAAGTGGTATAAAAACGCCGCCCGTGTATCGTGTAGTCTATATGAGAAGAACGCCGAGAGGAATGGATTGCGAGGTATTGCATTCGAGGGTATTGTCGCGCATTCGCAAGTTCGTTGTCGAGATTTTGAAAACTTCGGTTGTCGTATACAGGAAATAAAATGATATGTGAGCTGACTGGCTCAGTGTCTGAAGATGTATGGGGTGTATGAGAAGAGTGGGTGGATGGAGAGTCGAGTGCATTCAGAAACGCAGTTGCAGCATATACGAGAGTGGCAGTTCGGGCTCTGATACGCAGACAGAACAGAATCATGCTGCTACCGCCACAGCGCGATAGCTCCTCGACAACTCCTCACAGGCGCCCCAGATCCTTCTTCGATTCGCAATGCCCATCAAGGTCGGGTCTTCGAGGCCGTACTTGGGCGCCGTAATCTCATCGAGCCACATGTATACCTGTTTATGATTGAGGCTCAGACCTAAACTCGTGGCCAGGCTCCTCAGCACCTGGGACACAGACAGGTTCTCTGGCTCTGACTTTGCCTGGATCTCAGCGTCTGCGGCAGTCTGCGTCTGCCACAGCCACGGCATATCGGACTCAATGAAACAGCGCCAGAAGTAGTCATCGCTGGTCAGAAGACGGATAAAGGGAGATGCTTCGATGAGGGCTTTGAGTGAAGGTCCCGGGAGAAACGAGCAAATCTGGTAGATAAGTTCAGCGGGCAAAGCGCCAAAGGGGTTTTTCAGTGTCCGTGAACCAAAGTCCAGGTCTTTGGCTTCTGAAGGCGCATGCAGCGTCCCGTTTGTTTTCAGCTGTGTCTGGATAAATTCCTTCAAGTTGGGTGTGTTCGTTGGGTGGCGGACGGAGAACTGATTAAATGTCAATATAATGGGAGCTACACAATCTGTCTGAGCTGAGTAAGCTGCGTACCTCGGCTCCAGGAAGACACCGCCAATGCTGCCCCTGGGCGTAGACAACGTCGTCTCCATAGGCAAGCCGCAGGGCCGATCCGGACCCATTGCACATGCCCATCATGACCTCGTACAGCACGTCCAGGTCGACGTTCTTGATATCCGTCGTGCCCGTCAAAGAGCGGAGGAGGATCTCAAAGCAGCACCAGTGGAACGGGATCACGGGCCCGGGCGCCTCGTCCGTCCCAAAGCCGTAGCTGGACGGAGAAGGACGTTAATTGAGCCTTTTCAAACCGAGTGAAAGGTGACACACCAGTTAAAGTATGTTCTTTTAGCGCGCTGTCCCATTTTCACAGCGAGCTCGCCCTGAAACCTGTTAGATTGACGTCGGTTCTATTCGTCAAACGTTGGCGGAGAAAACATACAGCATCGGCGTAGTATCCTGGCCCGGAGACGAACGCTCTACACGCTGTTAGGCTGATGCGGCTTCGTGTTCCAGGTGAAAAGCCTACTTGTTCTTCCCGTTGACCTCGTGCAGCCCCAGACAGTGTACCTCGGAAGTCCAGGCGATGTTATCCTGGTCAACCAGTCGGGGGTCGTAGCTTTGTATGGACTCCTCTCCGTCCTCGGGGACTGGTGGTCTGTCTCTCGATCCATCCAGGGAGCGAGATACGCTCTCCACGTACTGTCGTCGTCGCTCTGCCGCGGCCTCGGACGGGGTCCCGATGCGCATACCGGAGAACCCCACGCCGCAGATGGCGCAGTAGCAGTCGAATGCCATTGTGATTCGATCCTCAAGTATCAATGATGTTGTCGTCGTCGACAGAAGAGGAGAATCCAGCGAATTCACAATAACGATCGAGGTGAAAAGGACGAGATACTCGCGAGCCAAAAATCTGATAGTTGGGGAGAGGATCCCCCCGAGCTCAGCGCCAATCGTCCAATCATAATGCAGTTCGGTTCCACTGCGAAAGCGATCTAACAATTTCTTCCCGTGGAATCCTTCCAGGGCACCAATCACCGCTTGTCCAGTTGTCCACCTGACCGACATTTGGGCCACCGCCATCTCGCCGTCTTAGCCTCTCAGGAGTCTCAGCCTTGGTCAGTCCACGCTCGGCCCCTTTCGGAACTCTGGGGCCCTCCTCGGGAAAGCTGAAAAGGGTATGGCGGGCAGAACTGTGGCCGAGTTTGCCGCAAGCTGTGAACGCGTGGACGGAGCCGCCAAATACTGTTTAGTAGGGCTTACCCCAGTCGGGATCGGTCACCTGACACTGACAAAAGGCCCAGACTGCCCAGGGTTCAACAACAGTCAATAATCAGCCACTGCGAATTTCGAAACAGTCCATATGGCGTCCAATCTCGCTCATCTATGGTGCCGGCAACATGACCGGCCCGGCGATGGCTGTGGCGCGATAAGACGCGTTTCCGACCGTGCCGGGAGTAACTGAAGAGCTTCTAGAGTCTGGACGGGGCTTCTCGTGGTCAGGTGGTATACTTTGATTCGCGTCAAGCCATCTTGTCGCCACGAATTATTGCGTTTGCCACCGACCCTCCGGTCAGGCAGCGCATCCAAGAGAATGTCTCAGGGCACAGAATCGGTCGGCATGATAAAGCGATGCCGTTGACCGTAGGGAAAGGCGCGGTGCCGGATGGGGAGTAAGAGCTTGGCTTGAGAGTAGTGCAGAGGGTTCGGCTTATTTGAGATCAGAGTAATCCCCTCACTCTTCATCATTCTTCTATTCCTTGAGTCGGAATTTAGTTTCGGGGATTCGGGGTGATGATGGTCGTCAGCACAGGGCTGATTGCGGTACAAGACAGGGGGTAATGTTGCATTGCCTGCAGTCAGCCCTACAAAGCTTGGTCGGTCATTGGCCTGACAAGTAACAGGGCCTGAGGAACAAAGGATCATGTCTCATTAATCAGAAATCAGGAATCCAGTTGCCTAGAGAGTAGGACTGATATCGAAAGTCCAAAACAGCCAGGGGTCTGCATTTCAAAGCACGGAATGCTCATGGTAAACGCAATCATGCACATCGTGCTACGAGTATATTAATCCTGCCGTGCGGGACTTCTCGACAGTGAGTGGTCGAATCATTGTAGCCCTAGGAGCGAGCAATTTAGTTGCTATTTTTAATCACGGCGGTGCGGAGCGTTGGCCCGCATGCCGCCTGCAGAACCGTTGACGATGGCCTTATACTCATTGAACAATACAGGGCGACCGTGAGGGGAGCCCTGTCTGCGGGGACAGTATCTCACCTATAAGCAGGCTGTCTACTCCGGCAGAGACAGTTGGGACAGGGAATTTCTGCAATGCAACCATCAGCGGGACAGACCTCCGCGTGAGGGGACAATCCTTCAAGGTGCATTCTGCCGTGCGATCCGAAGTCCAGAGGGCCAAGGTTGGTAAGTAGGGAATCCAGTTGAGTCTTGACTTCCTTGGCTAAAGCTTGGATACTCTCCAGTCCCGTTTCTGTATCGGGTCAACCATGTGTTGGTGAACCTTGTGGACGCCGTGTCTGCTTTGCGCCCTTTCCAGTCATCTGCAATCCATTACCCATAATGATGACTATTCGTAGACCGGGAGCAAGATGATAGGATTGGATCACTGTGTCCCTAGGCAGCAGGTACAGTCATCTCGGAAATGGAGGAGTGATCCCCGCATCGATACCAATTCGGCGATAGCTTCATCATTAGAAATCCTAGGCCGGTCAGCCCTGTCAGATTTCTCCTCACGAAGTCTTGCAGGGGTGGCAGCTGGAAACCAAAAGAGAGGGAATGGACGAGGGCATACTTCCCCTCATCTGACATAAGGGAGGAATATATAGAGCGTTAGCAACACCCACAATCCGATCCGAGCAACAGATAGAACGGCATCGCAGTCACTTCTCATCATGAAGTCCACCCTTGCACTTTCACTCTCATTCTCGCTTCTTGCGCTTGTTTCCCCCATCCATGGAGCACCCACCCTTTCCAAGCGACAGGACACTGGCTCGAACCCCCCACTGCGCGGATCGAAAGACCTTCTCGGCTACTCGCCAAACAACAAGCTGACGGAGCAGACGACAGAGGATATCCAGTATACCCTTGTTCCCGGACAGACAGAAGACGAAGATCTCGGCGTATACCTGGACTTCTTGGACAACCCAAACCCGCAGCCGATCCGTGGCTCAAAGGGAGGAACTGATCCTGGCCCGCGTACGCTCTCAACAGCCGGCCCCATCTTAGACGTCGACTGACGGTAGCAGGAAACCCGGAGCTCGACCGCCAGAACAGCGACAAGCTAGCTCCTCCCGGAACAGACCATGGTCAGACTATCAATGCCAACTGGCCCATGTCTCTTAGCAAATCCAAGTGCGTTTGTAACCCCGTCAACGTAACTCATGCTTACAACAGGTAGACTTGGCCTCGACCATGCAGGATGGTCCCGGCAAGAGAACGTGGTCGTTATGCCTGCCGCCACAAAAATGGCCGGCGTAGACATGCGTCTTGAACCCAGCGCCTATCGTGAGCTGCATTGGCACCAAGCCGGCGAGTGGAGTCTGGTTCTCAACGGGTCGTGCAGGATTCAAGTAGGCTTTTGATCTCAGCTTCCTAGGTCCTAGGACGTGGAGCAAGACTGACTGGCTGGGTCTGGTAGGCCGTGAACGAAGATGGTCAGACGTTCATCGACGACGTCACAGAGGGCGATGTGTGGTTTTTCCCTCCGTATGTCTTCCTCAATTCGTTGCATGGCCCCGACTAAGCATATTACAGCGGCGTCCCACACTCCATACAAGCCCTAGACGTCGGCGTAGAGTTCCTCCTCGTCTTCGACGACGGCTCTTTCTCCGAGGACAACACCTTCCTCGCGTCCGAGATCTTCGCGCATAACCCAGTACGGTTGTCCTAGCATCCCCTCCCCAACTAACACAGCGCAATAAGCAACTCTAACTGTACTGTGTACGTATACAGAAATCCGTCCTCAGCAAGAATCTTGACCTTCCCGTCTCCGCTTTTGACGACATCCCTTCCGGCGAACTCTTCATCTTCCCCGGCACCGCTCCGCCCAAAGACATTGCCGCCCAAAACAAATCCACCACCGCAGGGCCCGTTCCGCACGACATATCATACTCATACCACTTCTCCGAGCAGCCCGCACACATCGTCCCAGGTGGGAGCGTCAAGATCGTGGACCCCCAAACCTTCCCCGCGGCCAGCAATTTCGCCGCGGCAGTGGTGACCGTCAAGCCCGGCGCAATGCGCGAGATCCACTGGCACCCGACGAGCGACGAGTGGAGTTTCTTTATCCGAGGCCAGGGCCGGGCGACGCTTATTGAGGCGCCATCGACGGCGACGACGTTTGACTTCCATGCTGGCGATGTGGGGTACTTTCCCATGTCGCATAGCCACTACATCGAGAATACAGGGGATGAGGATCTGGTCTTGCTTGAGGTGTTGCAGGCTGATCACTTTAGTGGTATGTGCAATTTGCTCCGTCTGTTGGCGTGGGTAAGTGTTAACGCTAATCGGACATAGATATCGCTTTAGGCCAATGGCTCGGCTCAACGGATAAGCAGATTGTCGGTGATACGCTGCGTTTGCCTGAGAGTGCACTCAATCACTTGAAGTCGGAAAAGCAGTATGTTGTTGCTGCACCATGAATCCAGCGCTAGGATGACAGGTTATTGGTATAAGCCTGAGGATCTCACCCGTAGATTGTTGTTGCCAGAGCTGTGTCTGATAGCTTGTTCATCGCTTGCGAAAGTGCTCCTTGAATGTTGAGTTATGAAATCGGATGGCTTCATGACTTTCTGCTGGTTAGATCTGAATTTTTCAGGATTGGCAACTTTCATTGCCTTGCATTCCAGTGTCACACTTGTTTCTAGCACTGTAATGCAAATATTGCAGGCACACGGGCATAATCTTCCATTCCTTTCCATTCCACTGCCAGGGAGCAAAGACTCTTTGTGCGATATGATGGCTAAATTCTGTATTTTCAGAGGAATTCCTGGTTCTAAGTGACATGAGATTTCGCCTGTGCATATATAGATCCAAAGAATGCTGCGTAAAGGCCGGGCAGAAGTGTAGGTGATATGGGTTTGGAAATAGCGGGATAAAAGTAGATACTTCCAAAGCGCGAAATCATCTGTAGAAACTGCCTCAATCAGAGATATACTGCACTGATCTCAAGACCAGGGTTAATAAATTGACTGAAGGGACAGTTCGTACTCTGAAGGTAGGCATCATCGTTAGTTGAGGTGCTTGCAGAGGGTGGCTGTAGCCAGTAGCCAGATTGGAAAGCAATGGTTAGATTCCCCAAACACCCAGCGGATCAGCTCCACCTGTATTACTGTTCTCGCGTTGTCGCTGCAGAGTTTTGACCCGTTTGACGAGTGTCCCAACGGAGATAGGCCCAATCAAAGTGCAAAGCGAAATTGCCCAAACGACAACGAGATACGTTTCGGACGACCCTTGCGAATTCTTCCCAAAGATACCATTAGATTCGGCCAGAGAAGCAATCAGGTAGCCGATTTCGCCACGCGCCACCATAGCTAGAGACAGGATTGATGCTGGGTAAAGGGACTTTGGCTTGGGTGGGAGTGATGGCACGGACGGTGCACGCTGGTCAGCTTCTCGCTGGGGTGGACGATCGGAATCAGAGTTTGTGACAAATTCTCCTGGTTTCTGCCTGTCCGAAGCAACGGCCGCACTTTGATTATCGCTAGGTTCTTGTGGAGTCCCGTCCCTGTCTCGCACTGGCTTGCTGTGCTCTGCTCGTTGGGACTTGGGAGATTTCTCGCTTTGACTCTTAGCCGGGCGGCGGAGACAGGATGTTGCATAAGACAAGGAAGCCTTGAGGATACGGGCAAAGATAATGAGACCGGACAGGGGGGATCCTCGTACCAGCCACAACCCCGTACACATTTTGCCGAACGTCATCAAAATGGCGTAGACGAAGCCGCGCCAAACCACGCTTCCCTGGAACATCTCGGTGATGGGTATGGCAAAGCCAATTGAAGCCTAGTTCGTTAGATGATTCAGCAAGCGGGTGGTAGAACTTACGAAAAACATGGGGGTCAGAATCCGGTTAACAGGGCCTTGGTAATAGTGCTCGTAAATACGCATTCCTGTTATCTGCTCCCTCTCCTGCCCAGATTCAGATGATCGATGAGAGTGAGTCACGCTTGAGTCGCTTGAGACAGGTTGCGACGGAGCCTCCTGGCGGTAAGAACTGCTTTCGGCGGCTGAAGCCGGTATCGCTCGCAGCAGGCTGTCAAACCACGAGCTTATAACGCCAGCGAGGTATGCGGCAAATAGACTCGACGTGCCGGCGTATGTAGCACCGGCGACCAACCCCACTAGCAAGCCAGTATACCCGAGGAACGCGAATTGTGCTGTAGACATGAATTCTGGCAGTTTGTCCCTAGACGGGAGCACTCGCATCAAGATCGGCCGGAGGATGAACCGACATGCTAGAACAACTCCAATTCCGAAGCCGAGTGAGACGGACAGCGGGCGGACTACAGTCAGTGCACTGAACGAATTGTCACTCCCACCCAGATTCGATATGATCTGAACCATCACAAGACCAACAACATCATCTAGCATCGCCGCACTAGTTGTGACCGTCCCGAGGCGGGTAATAATAAGCCCAGTCGTGGAGAGAATCGTAAACGTAGTGCCCAAGCTCGTCGCGCTAAGAGCCGCACCAGCAGCAAAAGCCTGCAGCGGGGTCGCGGAGACTAGTTCCATAAGAAGAAACGACAGGACCATGGGGATTCCGATGCCAGTAAAGGCTACTGCGACAGAGAGGTACATGTTTGCTCTGAGGGAGGAGAGCGCGGTGGATAAGCCGCCCTCGTACACAAGCATAATCAAGCCCAGGTACCCGAGCTGCTGAATAACAGTCTCCACGCCGCGGTCAAGCCATTGAGCTCCGGGGGTACCCCAGAGAATCCCGACAAAGAGCTGGCCGATCAAGCCGCAGTAGAGCAGCTTGTCGAGGCAGGTATTGACCAGGTTCAGAACCAGCAGCAAACCGGTTTGGTTGAGGATGGTCGAAATCGATGGCTCATGGTAGGCAAATGCTGAGTCTGCCATATCTCATCAGTCAAGCAGTTTAAGGGGAGTTACAGCTCAGGTGAGGGGCTCTTTATGCGGCAATAGCAGTGTTCGGTGTTTGGGTATACGCGGGACAACAAGAGACTCCATCAGAGAAGACTTGGCAAATTGAGTTCTCAAGTAGCACAATCAAGCTCGTACACGGAAACAAGTAGAGTAATGAATTCTGAAGGCGAGGGACGAGAAAAGAAAAGAAAGCCCGGAGAACAGAGAGAGAGAGAATAGAGGAAGAGAAAGAAGAGAGAGCTTGGCACTTGGCAGGCAGATCATGTGACTAGCTCCGCCAGTCCGCCTAACCCAATGTAGTCAACGCCAAGACACCGCTGACATGTATCTAAATGATAGCTCACTATTCACGTCTACGCCTAAATACAGTCTTAGGGTTCCAAAGCACAGCATCCCTTAGCCCAAAGAGTGCAATGAACAGTTCATCCATCCCATCGTTTGGCACTGGCACCCATTTATATCCAGGCCCTGGCCTTGCGCATACCCCAGCGTACTTCCCCCACTACCCACGGGATACCCTGGAGTTGGGACCAGGATGATGGCGTTAGAAGATGGGCCGAGCGTTTGCAGAACCTGTGGAAGGGATGTCTCTGTGAACGTTAGCATCAGGCTCGACTCGCGGGGAAGGAGGGGACAGTACCAGTAGCCAGATAAACTGACCCCTGAAACCCCCACTGCTCACACAACTGCATTGTATCAAGACCAAGACCAAACGCTTGCCCGGACCCAGGGCCAGTCCCGGTCCCCGTGCCGGTTCCTAGCATCCCACCAGTCCCGATAGGATCGGAAGCGACAAGGTCGGTGGGACTTGACGTGCCGCTTGTGTTCGCTGTCATCGAACCCACACTCGCAGTGCCTGAATCCTCGTAGTGAGCCGTGGAGTGAAACGGCAGCTGGGTAGTTGTATTCAGGTTGATATTGCACGAGGGCTGCCGCTGAAGTTCAGTGGGAGATGAGGAGGAACAGAGCGATAGTGATAGCGACGAGGACGCTGACGAGGTAGACGAAGGCGACGGCTTGACTTCGTACGGAATACAAGGGGTAGAGTGCCAGCCGTGGAGGGTCGCGGCGGCGCGAAGCTCGCTGGCGATGACGCGTTCTTGAAGTTTAGCGATGCGGTCGCGGATCTTTCGGCCTTTCTCGTATCAGTTGGGGTTTCATGGCCTGTCTTTCCTTCAAGAGTAGGGCTGGGATGAAGACAAGGACATACGGTGATTTCGCTGCGACAGACGGTTCTGCAACCTCCGCCGCTCCGTTGGATCCTGTTTTTGCAATTGGTCTTCGTCTGTTTGGTGTTTTGCCGGCATTATGTCTATATACAAAATCTGAGGGGGAACCACGACGCTGAGTACGTGGGCAGGTAGATAGCAGGCCACCGAGAGACGAGGTACTTATATCCCGTACCTACCGTACTTCCTCTCAACAGAGGCAAGGACTGCTAGGCTCCGGTGTGTAACAAGAGGTTACCTACTTGTTGCCTACGAACTCCAATTCGACAGACAAGCTCCGGAGCCTGACGCTCTACGTCTCCGTTCATGAACCATGTGTAGTGGGAATGACTGATTGGGGGTTTGGGGCAAGCTGTACGACGCCGGAGTTCTGACCATGCTATGTTTAGAGCCGTGCATTATCGATTAGGCAATGCACCCGAAGACAAGCCATTGAGGTCATGAAGGGTCGTTGCTGACAGGCGAAGCGGGCGTGATTGCAATGCTGGGCGGGTTGAGTATTGCTACTCTTGTAGGCCGAGCTGGATGTATACACATAGCTTGTTTGTATACCTGCAGATCTGCCCAAGACTCAGGATCTGCTCTGGCGAGCAAGGGTCGATGCTCTGGGCTATGGATAGGAATGGTAGGCATGCCATCCGAGCACGCTCAACGACGAGCAAATCATCGAGAGGCGTATGGGACGGTCGAGCACAGAAAGAGGAGAAACAAAGGCGTAAGAGATGCGTAGGCCTCACCCCTCATCGCCACCGAAGTGTGTCAGAATTCCCAACCAGGCCTTGACAGACAAATACCAAGTGAATCGTTCGCCCTGGCGAGAACCACCGGTGCGCCATCTCCCCCTCTTCTCTCATACGGCCGGATTCCCCCGACAGATGCTACCATCAGGTAGTCCTTGTCGCTCTGTCTCCGCCACCCGGCCACCGAGTATCCCCAGCGGGACCTGGGATGAAGATAGAGACCAAAGTCTGGATCTGCAATTGTAACCTGATGACTACTGGCACCAGTTTTGGAGTCGTTTGGAGTCGAGTATCCAGGTCTCAGTAGAGTCGGCTCTACTGCTAATTAGTATTCTTGGTAAGAAAAAAATCCGTACTGTGGTGTCTGCCATTTACGGCACGCTTAGCCTCTTTGGAGAAGAGTTATGGGACAGGATATAAAGCTCTCGAGGAATTCGAGGGATGATGCAACAACGGTACTTTTCATTCTTTCCCGTCGACAACCTTTTAGGAGCGGGTCTGATTGGATACGTCAACTAATTCTGGAAACAGCGAAATCCAGAGGGAGCTGGGGGGTTATTGCACGGAAACTACACTGTGGCGTGGTGTGGTATACCCTCGAGTCTCTTAACAGGGAAGACGAGGAATGGGCCAGTCTCGACGTGCAAGACAAGCCCAGCCATCCGGGATCTACTGGCCAACGTACGAGCCCTGGCCAACGTCTAGACCGGTGGGCTTGATACTCGATGGCCGTGGGTAAGACAAGGCAGGGGCGGACTGGTGTCGTCCACCAGTGATTCTCCCACCACCGGGCAACTTTAAGCGACTGTTGTCGTTCCCCATTGCCTCCAGTGGGCCGTACTTCTTGAGCAACGGCCTCTCCATGCAATCCGGCGAGGGCCGTGCGAAGAGACGGCAGACTTGAGCATTCTTGACGATCAGGTCTTGTGGCTAATTGCACAGCGCTGTCCCGTTGCGACTGTTGATGCCGTGGCCCATGGCGTCCAATCGTTCTTGAACTGTAGCCCGTAGACGAATGTTACGGTCTTTCTGCGCGTACTCAGACTATTCGCCGCGGAAGCTCTTGAGACGTGGTGGATGATCCGCTAGCTGGCTGGTTAGCCAGCCAGCTAACATAGTGAGGCTAGAAAACCTCGCCCGCCCGTTTCAAGACACGCGTGATGGATAGCTGCATTCAAGTACATTAGCTCGGCCATGATCACTCACCGGTGGGTATTCGTGCATATCGACGCAGACCAAACTCGACTGGGTAAACGGTGGACGTCTGCAGCCTGGCGACGAAAAGACAGCTCCAGCTTATTGCCGTCGCCAGACCTGAGAACTCGGCTGCACAACGGCTAATATGAGCTTGACTCCTGCAGATCAGACAGGAATCCGAACACGGAATCAGGGCTCGGTGACCTGAGAGGCAGATAGCCACTATGTATATCAGATGCCGGACGGTCTGCGGTAAGTCGGCCCCCGACGGGACTTTGTTGTACCACCTGAAAAACGTTGGGGTTTGAAGTCAGTTGTCCCTGATGTCATTTTCTATAGTGTTTCTAGCGCTGCTAGTTTTGAAGACTCGGGGCGTTGCTGTCAAGACAGAAGGCGCAGCTTGAAAGGGCGCTTGGCGAACGGGCAGTGCAAAAATATATATATTCGCCCATTAAGACGAGTCTGCCACATCCTCGGCTCCTAACCCCATCGTTTGCCAGTTCATTAGAGTCCTGAAGATAACTGACACTTGTTCAAGGGCAAAAGACTTTTCACGGTCTCTGCTGATAGATTTTAAGCGAGAAGTGATGAAATCTGGATGGAGTCGCTTCGTCCGAGGCATGGGACGGGCGGGAACCAGGCGGCTAAGATTGGACGACTGAGATAGTCACTGGACTGGCCAGCTCAGATTGCCCGATTGCCCAAGCCGATTGCCCAAGCCGATTGCCCAAGCCGAGAGCCAAGTGGGCTGTGAGGGTCAGAGCGTGGTTGTGAGTGGACTCTCTCTCCATAGCTTGGGCGCTAACAAACCAGAACCAGTGCGACCGTGAGGGTGTCCCTGATCTGGGTGCGCATGTGCAGATTGACAGAAGATTGACAGAAAAGTTACTGTTTATGTATGCTACTGCTCGACAGAACCCCAACTGGTCACTCATAGTCTTTCAAAGAGTGTAAAAGGAGATCGCTGGCTTTTGATCGGGTTTATATGGTCACCCCAGGTCTGTACCCTGTACAGCCTCAATTTCCCCCGATCGGGCGTTTGGCCCCCACTCGGGGGCTCCGCCGAGCCCTGTGACTCTTTAATTTCCTTCTCGGCTTCTGCCTAGACCCTTTTTCCTTATTGTTCCTGTAGGCTGTGAGCCGTAAGCCGCAGTAATTGAACTCCGCCATCCTCGGTGTGGTCTCCCTTTTCTTCCTCCCCTCCCCCTCTCCCTCCCCGTCGTTCACTCTCTCTCCTGCCCAACCCCAGCAGTTTAACAATGCGCCATTTCATTGCCAGCTCCCTGCTGGCCAGCGCAGCAGCGGTCAATCTCCCGCGACATCATCTCCAGATCCGCCAATCCTCCAACACCACGCGAACCGCGCATACGATCCCGTTGACGGCGACGCTCTACGGCTCGCGCTACAATGCGCCCGTCACGATCGGCAACACCGAATTCAGCCTGCTTGTCGATACCGGCAGCAGCGACACCTTCGTCATTGAAACCGGCTTCGAGTGTTTCGGCCAGTCCGCGTACACCGGCGACATCGTCACGGTCGAGCAGTCCCAGTGCGCCTATGCGTCCAAGACATACAATCCCAGCGAAAGCGATACCTTCGAGCCCATCAACAACGAGACTTTCATCGCCGCGTACGGCGCCGGTGTCGCGACGGGTTCAATGGCCTTTGAGGATATCACGCTCGGCGGAGTGACGGTCACCGACCAGCGCTTCGGGCTGGTGAACATGTCCTCGCCCATGGGGCTGGGCGCCAGTGGGATCCTGGGTCTTGCGTACCCGGTGATCACGTCGGCGTATGAAGTGAACGGGACCCTGGAAGACTATGTGGACGACCTCGCAGAGGACCTCGATGACGATGACCTGGACTCGTCCGTCGAGCAGGAACCGTATAGCCCGCTGTTCGTGAACATGGCGCGGCGCGGCCTCGTCGAGCCGTACTTCTCGCTCGCGCTGGAGCGACTCGACGGCGACTCCGAGACTGGTGACGGCGGCGTGCTGGTGCTGGGCGGGTTACCGGACGTCAAGCTCGCCAACAACTTCACCACCGTCGCGGCCGAGTACTACCAGGCGGCCGAGTTCCGGAGCGACAACGGTACCAGACTGCGCTCGTACTGGGCGACCACTGTGCAGAGGATCAGCTACGGCGACAATGGTGAGCACACCGCGTCGTACCAGACGATCGTCGACTCGGGCGCTCCCATGAACTATGTCCCGACCGAGGTCGCCGACGGGTTCAACCAGGCATTCAGCTCGTCCGCCCAGTGGGACGACACGCAGGGCGCCTACCTCGTCGACTGCGACGCCGACGCGCCCGACTTTGCCGTGCAGCTGGGCGGGACCACCTTCAAGCTCAACCCGGCGGACCTGGTCCTGCGGTCAGGCGTCGAGTTCGGCGGCGAGGAGATCTGTGTCTCTGCTGTTACGCGCGGGCTGGAGCAGCAGATCAACGAGACCGATACCACGGAACTGTACATCCTGGGCGCGGGATTCCTTAAGGGGGTCGTGGCGGTGTTTGACTATGGAAACTCAGAGATGCGCTTCGCCGAGAGGGATACGAGCGCTGCTTCGGTGCTTGAGGTGTTTGGGGGGCGAAAGTTGGCTGTTGTTCTGGGGGTGATGTTCGCTCTGTTGATCTAATGGATTTTTTGGATGTTTTATTCTTTCTCTCTCTGTATTTACTAGATGAGCATCGGTACATGTACATAGCACACGCATATGCACGAGACATGTCTAATGATACCACAACATCTAATATACTCATTTGCATGACGATTCACCAGCCGCCTTCGAACACTATTTGGCATCTTCTGCAGAACATCCTTTGACGGCTCACTTCGCCTAAGTACTTGATCATCAATCGTACGTCTAACGGTGCGATGGGCTGAGGCTAAGCCGAGGCTGAGTTGCGGAGACCTAGCAAGTCCTAGGCGATTATCTCGACGAGTAGGAAGCAAAGGCCGCCATGGCTGTGTTGGTTGGGTTCAGATTCATGAAGCGATTTTACGTCGGGAAGACAAGATACATAGGCTTGAAGCACCTAGGGTTATAGTTGAATGACCAGATCAAACTAGCATCGCTAGTTGAATATTAGATTTCTCGTTATAGGTAAACTGACCATAATTCAGGCTTATACTGTGCGTAGACTATGGATGCACATAGTATAAGGGCTCAGCCTGCCCTACGTCTGAACATCCTGTATCAGCCTCCTAGGCCCCTCCAACCAGGTCTCCCACTCGGTACCCAGAGAGCCAGCCACGCTCTCGAGAATATACACGCCCGAGTCCCCGAATAGCCATGTCTCTCTATACCGCCACAAGAGCACCGCCCAATGGGCCAGGATAACCAGCGCCTCAGGGCGTCTCGCCGCCAACGCATCCCCATACTCAGGCCTTACCAGAATCGGCCAAACGATCACCCCGTTGACTGCCGCATGCCGCTGATCCTCTGAATTTGTGATGTTCGTGCAGATCTGCAGTGATTCAATGACCTGCCGGTAGAGGTCCGTTAGATCCTGTCCCAGTTTTGACGCGATGATGCGGTCAAGGAGCTCTCGGAGGGTTGGGTCGAGAATGCCGTCGAATCGGTACAGCTCCATTCCAACGTCCAGGGCTGGCTTCACGATGGAGTCGGCGGCGCGAAGCAGGAACCATGCCTCGCGAAGGATTGTGCGCACGCCGTAGTGGAGGCGGAGATAATGGGTGAAGCGGGAGAGGAACGTGTCGAAGTCGTTATCGTTGTCTCTGTAGATCAGCGTGTCGCAGAGCATGTGGATCCCCAGGATCGAGGCGAAGAGAAAGAGCGGAGTGCATGTTTCTTGCGTCACTTGGTGATTGGAGTCCTTGAAGATGGCTAGTGCGTGGGTCTGGAGCTGCGCTGCGTGGTAGTAGTAGTAGTCCCTCTTGTTGGGATATAATGTGCTCATGTGCAGCGCGCTGAGCGCGAGCATCTCGTTGACGAGGTAGGGCGTTGTGACAGCGTAGGGGAGGAAGCCTGGCAGCCCGGGGCTGAACCGGCCTGGGTCGATGGTGAGGTAGGTGTTGGTATAGAGATTGTGGAAGAGCTCGACGTGGAGCATATTGACGGGCTGGTCAGAGAGCCCTGTTTGTGAGGGAGTGTATATACTACTCCTAGTGCCATTCCCCGAGGCCGTTCCAGTGCCTATGCCAGCACCACCCTCTGTGCTTGCCGGGGACAGCGACGGCGGCTCGATGGAGGTAGCGGTGCCGGGGCTGCTACCAGCCCCCCGGCCTAGCCCTAACCCCGATGTCGGCGCTGCAGTTGGAGGTCCGGGCCTTGGAGCCGGGGTCGTGTTAAACCAGCGTGTCCCGTATTCGCAAACACGCTCTGATGCGGTGCAATTGGAGCAGATCGGGCGGGATTCGTCACACTGGCAATGCCGAGTCAGTTATGAATGGGGTAGGTGGAATGCGGCGGGCCAGGTACCTTGACATGACGTCGCTTACACTCGAGACAGCCATTCCGCGATTTCTTGTGCGCTCGTCGGGGCATTGCGAGTACGCGTATTCGTCTCTGGCAGGAATTGCGAGGCAGATATCGTTGATGCGAAACCCTGGCGCCTAGATCGGCAGATGAAATCTCCGTCCAGTAGATTTGGCAGCTAAGAATAACAGGCACTCAATAGATCGAGCGGATGAAGAGAAATGCCCTGAAAAGGAGGACGAATGGGAGCGAGAAAAATGCGCGTATGCACGGACCAGTCCATGGGCCCGCCGAGCCCTAACTCCACTGGCCATACATGATACGCGTATACTCTGGGTCACTAAGGGCCCAGCCAGGAGCCAGCAGATTTGTATAAGATAGTTAAAAGGCCAGGTTTGAGAGCCGTCTCAAGAAAGGCAGAAGAGACAAGACACCTATCATGGCCAAACTCGAACCCTATGTCGGCGACTACTATCTCTGGGAGTACATCCCCTCCCTCCCAGCATCCGTCATTTTCCTGTTGCTCTTTCTCACCATGACACTCTTCCACTGCTGGAAAGCATGGAAAGCACGAGCTCGGTTCTGTATACCGTTCTGCATTGGAGGTTTCTGTACGTCCTACCCGCCAGTCAGGGTTGCTTCGGGTTCTCCCTAACATCAGTCTTATGTAGTCGAAGTCATCGGCTTCGGCACCCGAGCAGCCTGCACAGATAACACCGGCAAGCTCATGCCGTACACGATCCAGAGCGTCTTTATCCTTCTCGGCCCCGTCCTCTATGCCGCCTCTGTCTACATGGTCCTCGCCCGGCTGATCCGCAGCGTCGGAGCCGAGAAATACTCTCTCATCCGCATCACGCGCGTCACAAAGACCTTCGTCACAGGCGATATCGTCTCCTTCCTCGTGCAGGGCTCTGGCGCCGGACTGATGGCCATGGGCGGGTCAATGATGAACGTGGCAAAGGGTATCGTTATCGCGGGACTGCTGGTCCAGATTGTGATCTTTGGATTCTTCATGGTCACGTCGGTTGTGTTTGATATGCGTATGAGGCGGTGCCCAACCAGTCTCAGTATGAGCAGGAACAGGGGCGACGGAGTAGGCTGGAAAGAGCATATTTATCCGCTGTACGCGGTCAGTCTGCTCATTATGATCCGGTCGATTTTCAGAGTCATCGAGTATGCGATGGGACAGAAGGGGTATCTTTTGGCGCATGAATGGCCGATGTATGTGTTTGATGCGGTCTTGATGCTTGGTGTGATGGTGATCTGGGGGAAGTGGCATCCAGGGGGCATCAGGACCGAGGGGATGGGAGCGCAGTTGTTGAGCATGAACAGCGGGCAGAGTAAAGCCTGAGTCGGGATTGAACAAGAGTAGACGGCGCAATTCATGGCGAACATATTTTTTGTTTTTGTAGCAAACCTGTTTAATCGCTTTCTTGGTAGTCTTTATCTTGGGTGCTGTATTTCCTAATCTCGGATTGCAAATATCACTAGAGGTAGAGACCACGACCTGGCTGGGGCAATTAATTCAGGGGATACAAAAAAAACGCTTCTGGGATTTTCTGAGGAGACAAAATGGGCTTCCTTTGGAAACAGCAAGATTTGGGCCAGGAACAAATATGTGGGCCATGGACGGGCCTTTTAAGGTAGGTAGTCCGCTAGGCAAATCGGGTCTTAATGATATATAGACACTATAACAAGTAGGTTCTGCGTCTCCCTGTCAATTTGCGCATACACTGCCTTTCTTGTTCTGCATTTTACTGGTATAACTCGAGCTAACAAAGGTCAGAGATTGGTACAAATTGGTTATGAGTGTCTTCCACGAATTTCACGGGCGCAAGAGCTTCCTTGAGCAATGTAGCAATGTTATCGAGGTGTCAGAGATGACCCCAAGCAGCCAGATAGCGAGAGGTTAGGAATCCTAGCCCTATACATGGGTTTGTCTCAGAAATATAGATACTTGAACGACGCTGGAATAAAGACATATTCTTATACCCATGCCCTCGCTGCGAGCTCTCAGATAGACGAACATAATATACACCAGCATATCAAAAGTCACAAGCTCACCATTATCTCCTCTTCTCAACGACAATTCTGTGACTAGAATCCTCGTCTTTGCCTGCACCCCGCACAGCCCATTGGGCCAGGTATTGCACGCATCCAGGTCTAGAGAAAAGCCCACAAGTCCCATTTCGTGTAGCGTGATATCGGCTAGCTAGATGTGGTGCACGAGGTGCAATAATGATGTAGGTTTTAATATGATATTGGGATTCGCGTATGCTTTGTGCTTCCAGTAAGGTATGGTTGTAGGAAAACTATACCCAAGCCTATTTGCCACTGTAGTTGCGATCTCAGGCGCCGAAAATATGAGCGACGAACTTTTGACTGTAGAATGTACGTTCTAAGTGGTGACGCGATAGATGAGGACATTTCATAGTGCAAGGACGCTTTATCATAACAGGAAATGGTTTGGGAAGTATATTGGAGTCATGTCTCTTCGCGAACTTCTGGTTCAAGATTTAGGCTTCAACCAAGCAGGATTATCAGTCATACTGGCTCAAGCAAAATGGATGCCAATTGCACCAAAGACCGATATTACAATACCGCTTGCTTATTTGGATACATGCAAAGCCATCTTGTTACCAAACACCAGAATATACTTGGTTGTTAATGATAAACTATTCTCTCATAACGACATGGCACTACGGCAGGTCGTCGAAAAAGCTTTGCAAATTAAGTGATTCCATATTATGGTTAGTTGTTTGAAGTTTTCAACCAATCAGCATGTTAGCTCAGGGGAAGAGCGCCGGGCTCATAACCCGGAGGACCCTCGATCGAAACGAGGACATGCTATTCTTCTTTTTTTTTTTTCTTTTTTCTTTTTTCGGCCCTACATTCATTTCCATTCTGGGGGACGGGAATCAAATCTTCAGTCGTGCAACTCGAGTCACACATTTTTCTTTGAGCTCAGGAAGAAGTAAGAGATTTAGCCGGAACGCAGCAACGTAATGTCACAATGTTGCTATAAGACCTCGCATACGGAGCCAAACCATGAAATTCGAGCAGTATAAAGATTCGCGCGACCAGAACAGGAGAAAGCAGCATAGAGACATTTAATTTTTCTTTCCGTCCGAGCCTAAGTAATGAACTGACAGAATTCATCATGGAATATGGCACGATACCTGAAAGTAAGCCTGAAAATAAGTCTGAAACAAGCCTGAAAATAACCCTAGCCTGTCTCATCCAATATGTACTCTCCATGATATCGAACCCTTCGAGTACAAAAGAGCCTATCCGAGAACGAAACTACTCTGCGCGAAGCCATTTATCTCGTTGGTTGTTTGAGTCTCCAGGGTTTTCTCATCTGCCGTCCAGTGAAAGTTCGTTGATGTTCCTTCTTGGGCAGTTGCGTCATGGATCCAGCACGAAATATATGCATCGAGCAGAGCACTGGGCGTCGGGCAGGGCAGAATCTCTGGGGCGTCAGCTAGCGCTTGGTGGAGCTTCTCAGTTGAGAATTCTGGCGCCGAACGCTGCATCTCCCACCGCGAGAGACCGTCCCTAACTGGCTCGCTCAGCATTGGCAGCAGCGATGTCAGAGGGTTATCTGGGGCTCTGGATGTTACTTCTATCCACTCCCCATAAGGGACTTCGCGTAGGCGGTCGATGCCTAGACGATTGTTGATGGACTGGAATATGGTTGACAAGTCCAAAGTGCAATGATGAGGATGCACAACGTTGTAGGCACGATGCAGGTTCGCAGCTCTGGATGATATATGCAGTAGACTCGAGACCACGAAGTCAACGGGGACGATGTTCTCTTTGTGATCGGGCAAGCATGGATAGACTCTCTGCTGGAGGCAAGTTTTCACTAGACGAGTCAGGAAATCGGCCGGGTTCGCGTGCATCAGCCCCTTGCCACTTGTGTGCCCTAGAACCGCCCCTAGCCGGTATATGGCAATCGGCAGCCCAGCATCTATCGCGGTCCAGATGATCGTTTCGGCCGTAAACTTGCTTTGCGCATACCCGGTGTCGTATTCAAGGGCAAGCCTGTGGTCTTGGGGCCTCTCGTCCTCTCCCAAGTAGCGGGTTCCCTTCACGAGCCCCGTTGGACCGTATGCACTGATACTTGATGTATAATGCAGTGATTTAGACCGATGGGCTTGGGAGAAGCGGATAACATTCAGAGTCCCGACCACGTTTGCCGGACGGTGGGTAGAGTATGGCTCTATGTAGTTGACGTGTGCTGCCAGGTGGAAGACGACACTAGACCATTGCGCGTAATGCCAATATTGCTCCTCGCCTAGGCCGAGGTCGGACTGGGATAAGTCGCCAGCAACAGCCTCGATCTTGGCCTCCTCGTATGGGTTTAGGGTTAGGTTATACTTGCTGAGGGTGTCTTGGATGCGGCCACGAGCATGGCTCACGTCTTTGGCGCGTATTAGGCAGGCGACTGCAATTACCTGTGGATGTGCCAGCAGCCGGGCCAGGAGCATGGCCCCCACGAAGCCCGTTGCGCCTGTGAGAAAGACGCGCCCCTCGGACTCGTCTTGCCAGTTTGGAGGTGTTCCTGCATTGCGTTGGAGGTCTCTGCCGAAACGCATATCCTGGACCCATATGGGGGTCTTGCTTGCCTGGCTTGCCGATGCTGCAGGTATATTGAGCAACAGCTTGCTCACTGCGTCCGACATGCCTTCTAGCGTCGGGTTCTCGAACACTGTAGCGGCCCTGAGCGAGAGACCCATGGATTTATTGAGGTTATTTAGCAGGTGTACCGCATGGAGAGACGTTCCTCCCAGTGAGAAAAAGTCATCCTGCATCGAGAGACTGGCAGGGGAATGACCTAGGATGTGTGCCCATGCGTGCCGCACACGGTCTCCCACATCCTTCAGCTGAGACTGCATATTCCTGCAGTTGAAACCATTGGTACTCAACTTTGTGCTCTGCAGCTCGTTCTCAAAGTCACGAGCAAGCTTTTTCCGGTCAATCTTCCCACTCCCTGTCAGGGAGATGCTGTCTACCGTCTTTAGACGAGGAACCATGAGGTGCGGCTCGCGCTCTCTGTAGGCGCGAGATATAGACCTTGCGTCAATTCCAGCAGCCAAAGGCACAACGTAAGCTGCCAATAGCGACGAAGGTGGGCCTGAATCCCCGCCGGTCCATGGCTCCGAGATTTTGAGTGCCACTGCCAGCGATACCTGCTGGGTTTCCAGCAGACAGCGCTCGACAGCCTCGAGTTCGATCCTCTGCCCACGGATCTTGACCTCATTGTCCCGTCGCCCAAGGTATACCAGTTGTCCCGAGCCGTTTCTCCTGACCAGGTCACCCGTTCTATATACGACTCTATTTCCTGGAATTCCCAGATGTGGTGCGTTTATAAACACCTTCACCGTTCGCTCAGGGCTACCAAGATACCCGGCAGCAACACCCAAGCCTCCGACTACAAGCTCACCGACCTCACCATCAGAAACTGCCTGTAGTTCTGCACCGACAACGAAGCCATAGTACCCACTAAGTGTTCTTCCGATTGGAATAACGCCCTTTGCAACATCCGCTTCAGAAACATGATGATATGTCGAAAAGACAGACAACTCAGTAGGCCCGTACACATTGTATAGCCTCCGAGGCGGACCATGATCGAATATCCTCCTGATCGTCTGCAGATTGATTGCTTCACCTCCAGTGAGAAGCGTGTCAACAGTCGCGTAGGCCGCCGGATAAATATGCGCAATTGTCCCAAGAAGAGAAGTCGTCTGCCAGATGACATCTATTCTGGCCTCGCGGAGTTTGCGCTGCATGACGGATGCATCTAGGATCTCGTCTCGTTCAAAGACCACTATTGTTGCGCCGTGCAAGATTCCAGCCCATATCTCCCACATTGACACGTCGAACCCGATGTTGCAGACATGCCCCAGCCGTTGGCCTCGTCGCAGTGGTCGAAACTCATTGAACACGAGATTAACGAGCCCCTGGGCCAGGACCTGGACGGCCTTGGGCTTCCCCGTTGACCCGGATGTGTGATAGATGTGGGAGCACGAGGCTGGACCGTTTGTGGCAACCTCTAGCTGCTCGTGCTCACCCTCTTGATCAACTTGCTGCGAGGAGTAGTCAACCACGATGCGCGGGATACGCGTAATTGAACAGCGGTTCCGGTTCTGATAATCGGCCAACAGCAGAGAATCCTCTCCAAGATTGTTGATGAGATCTACCAGACGCTCTTCAGGAAGGTCAACATCCAGCGGAACACAGCTGCCACCAGCAAAAACCGCTGCTATCTGGCAGATAATATGATCTATTCCCCGAGCTGCAAGGATCGGAATCAGCAAATATCTTCTCGATTTCTCCCGCACATTCGAGTCGATCTCTCTGTGAATCTTAAATGCCACTCTCACTGCGCTGAGGTACAGTTCGTGGAAGGTCACGACGCGGTCCCCCTGTTCGACCGCTACCTGGTCGCTAAAAAGCTCGAGTCTCTGTTGCAGGAGGCGAGCGAGCCCTATATCGGGTGGACGTTTCCAGGGCATGATGGGCTGTGTATCTCTGCGTCTGTACTCAGTGCTGGGGAGCTTGGAATGGTGTTGCTAAAACCTCGAAGAGTTTGAAGAGGGAATTTGAGACACGGCTAGACTGCGAAACGACTTGAAGAGACATATCTGCCTTGTTAGCTATTCTGCGGTGTTCTGTAATTGCAACAGCAAGGCAGTATCCCTGTGCTCTCTCACCTCCAAATTCACAACTGACTGAGGCAAATAAAATGTCTACGCCATCTCCCAGTCTGTACCACTACCTGGAAAGCAAGGGATCTGATCATGAATCACATCGGCGCATACGTCCAGGCGGGGTCGCTGTACTTAATTGCACAGCGCATTGGTACAGCAATCGAAGGGTCCGCCGTGGACCCTCACTGGACATATGCATGCAGGTGCAGCTCCGATGCAGGCCAGAAGACCTCCGACGAGTGTTGAGGACCCAGGCTACTGTCAGTTTACATGCGCTTCAGGGTCACAATCTGGTAGCTCTTACGGACTGTCTTACTAGTACACAATCAGGATGACATGCAGCTCCTTGAAGCGAGTAGCTATGAGAAGAGCGTGACTGGGTCCGAGCCTATCAGCCGTAGAATAGACTCGCATCTCATACGTGGGAACTGAAACCGAGTTCGTGCGCTTGGACTCGTCCAGACCCGGCCATCTTCCACGCTTTGTAGTTCGGACGCAACATCCTGGAGCGCAAATGACTGGCCCTGCCCGGTGGAGCTGGTGGCATCTACTAGCCTCTCTACTTGCAGACGACTGATTGTGTCCCGTGTCCCGCCATTCTACGCATGTTGACGCTTGAAAGGCTAAGTCTCTCAGTCAAGTACCCTAAATATATCCTCAATAACGGCTGCTGCTCCGGACTTAGCTAGCAGGAGTATCAA
Organism: Aspergillus spinulosporus; assembly: GCA_003574815.1. Lineage (NCBI taxonomy): Eukaryota > Fungi > Ascomycota > Eurotiomycetes > Eurotiales > Aspergillaceae > Aspergillus > Aspergillus spinulosporus. Next base: position 1,845,205 of record QPHH01000003.1, on the reverse strand, counting down.
TTAGTGGTTTGCTAGGTTTGCCGGAAATAGCTATTCTCGAATAGTGCTATTAACGGCATGGGGTATATACAGGTTGTCTGAGTACGATGAACGCCTCCAAGACTGAACCACTGGCTAGCCATCAAAGTCAGCTGCTTTAGGCGTTTGCTTCAGAGACCTCCGTGTTCAGACATTCCATTACTGACGAATATGAAGAGGAAGACAATATTCTAGGTTCCGGTGGGATTCCTTGCCCCTCCGCGAGATCCCACTGGTCTAATGTAAACGGCTGAACACTGGCGCTTTTCACATCTTGCTGAGCATACATGAAGACGAATCCTCATGAATGCCGAAGGCAACGTACCTTGCTAATCACAGGGATAGCCTTGTAGTAACCCTTTGGAGACTGAATGTTTGCTCTCTGTCTGATGGGTATTCCAGTGTGGCATCGTTTAACTATGGACTGATCGCCAGGGATGACGGGCAACCATGACTGATGACAGTTGGAACCGTGAGGAATGAGGGGAATTGGGTCGGCGAGATATATGGACAGTATGTATGTGGGTTCGGTCATGCATGATCTGGCATTGTTCTATCCTTCGCCAGTGAGCTCCTCTTGTTTCACTGTTAGGAAATAGGGCGACCATCAGCTCGACCTTCGCCAGTGCATACCGCTGGTGAGATATCTTGTCAGTGCCTCGAAATTGCTGCCCCTTATGCTAGAAGGCCTGATGAGCAACGCCTACACTCAGTCTCTAAGGATTCCAAAGTCTACTGCAAATTGTTACATTGGCACTGGCGTTCAGAGTAAAAACCGGGCTTATTCAGTACTCCAAACGCATCCATAAGATACCTCAAGTGACAGGACAATAGTTGGGTGGGTAATGGGATAGTTTCACTACTCGCTATTTGCGGCGAATATTCTGACTCCCAACGGGGCTCATGACTTGCAGATAGAATACCCTATGCAGGAGAACTCTCTATATACTCCTACGTGAGTCTGTTGACTACGAATTCCTCTCATTCATTTTGCTCGTTGTATACAGCAACAAGCAAGTATGACGCCAGTCTTAAATGGTAACTGTAAGTTCTTTTCACAGAGTCGGTCATACCTAGTTCTTATCTCTCCATATATCATTCGCTCATAATTCACATTTTCACCTTAGAAAATGTAGAAGATATATCAGAAATCATTCGGCTTTGCCGCCTCCTCCGGATAAAGCACATAGATTGGGTCCCGCTGGTTTACTTGTCCGCAAGCCGGTTCGCTGATATAGTACCCAATAAACTGCTGCGTAGCCTTGTCATAGCTCTTCACCACATCCCGCGGAACGGCGAGATACTGGTTCTCCTCCTGACGCAGGAACCCGCGCGTCGCAAAACTGCAGTAGATGAGTCTGTGTTGATCGGACGTGGTATTGTTGCCCCCACCATGCCGAAGGGACGAGAGCATGATGAATGCGTCACCTTTTGACAGTTTAGGCACAATAATAGCGGACTCAGAAGGTGGAGTATCGGGGCAGGAGGACCTGTTCTCTTCCCATAAGATTGAGCCAGATGCTCCTCAGATGCATTCACTACTTGCCATAGATGACTTCCCAATATAACTTGGGTCCCCCCATTCTCCTTTGTAACCTCACAGCCGGCAACAAACATCCCAAGCGAAGTCTCGCGGTTCGCATCCCGCTCATCATCCCACTCGGCTATCTCGTCTACGACCCGATGATTGATATAGGAGTCACAATGTAACGGCTGGGCCTTCGCACCGGGCCCAACTTGGATAGCCAATGCCGCTTGCACATACGGCTTGGAGACGGACTCTTTGCGTTTGTTACCCCACCAGTATGTGCTTCGTGTTGTCAAGAAATGGGTGCAGACCGCTTGAAAGACAGGATGCATCAACTGCGTGCGGACGTAAGTTGGGCTGATGCCTACGAGGCCATTGGCCCGTTTCGTTTCCTCTGGTGGATTGTCAGTGGATAAACAGCTAGAACCTGGACTGGAGGGAGGTGGTTGGACAGGACAGACTTGGAAAGAACTCGCCGTCCCATTCTAGGTCTGCGTTCAGTGTGTCTTTGATTTCTTCGTATGTCTGATCCAGATCTGCGTGGGAGATCAGATTCCGGATGACCACGGCGCCGTCGCGCTTCAAGAGATAGAATATGTCATCAATGGGGGCGCTGGGGAGGAGATACTGCAGACCGGGGGCGTAGTCTCCAGAGACATGCATTTTGACACAGTCCACCGTATGATGATGATATGGCTCAACACTGTGAGAGCCCTAACATGGCCCGGAACATACAGATATACTAGTCCGTAGAGGTTAAGGCCCGCATTCGGATGAGCAGCAACAGCCCAGGGCCGGCTTGTTTTCACGGTGAGGGGAACGCAATCTTCCTGGGTTCAATTGAGTTCGAACGACGAGAGCTGTTCCTATCTAGCTACGAGGAGCGGGGTCTATAACGAATAGAATGAAGGAACGGACGGTTTGGCGATGCTGTGAAACCCATCTAGGATCGTCTGCCTGCGAAGTCGACTTGGGGCGCTCCTCTTTAGCACGGCTGAGCTGTCCATCAGACCGTGCCGTTGCATCGGATGTCTACATAGAAATAAAATACTCTTGCTTTGCGTATTACTCGCAATTGGTACCACATCTCATCTCTGCTGTCGTGCATAAGGTATTCAATGCCAGCCGAAGCATCTAGATTGTCCAGAAGGTTCATCCTCGTCGCATTACGGCGGTGGCTCAGCTGAAGGGAGCTGGCCTTCCCTGCCGTAGAGAAAGCAGGCGATAGGTCTATATTGCGCTGGCGGAAAAGATCTTCCCACTGCATGAGGCCACACCCATGGAAGTTATTAGTTCTCTGCCCTGGGTGGTGCTTACATTCGGTGAATCTGAAACCACAAAAAGCATATTCGTCCGCTGCGTATCAGGATGCCTAGGAACTGGTATTTGCTTGTTTCCCAAATCCTGAACAGTCAATCATGCTGGAGTTACTTGACATTGATTGGTTGAGGCAGATACCTCGACGACATATGCCATTACGAGTGATCGTTTGTGAGAGATCATGGAGGCCGGCGTGACTCAGGCAGCCCCAGCATCAGTGCTAGATATCTGTCCCATGTAAGAGAGTTGCACCCTTCTGTTCTCCTTCACACAGTTTCTCCTGTATAAGCTTACCCTGCCTACAATGACCCAAACTACATCGTACCCCAAACAGCCCTGGGGCATTTCCTGGCGGTCTTCGAAACCGTTTATCGTGACAGTGATTGCAGTTGCCATGTTCACCGGTCAGCAACTCTACTATCTTCATAAACACCGCTAGGCGCTTGATTCTGATAATGGTCGTATGCAGATAGCTTCTTGTTTAGCTTCGTTGTCCCCATTATGCCCGACATCCTGGAAGACCGCCTGCACATGCCACGCTCAAATATCCAACTCCTCACCTCGATCATTCTTTCCATGAACGCAATGCTCACAATACCCATCGCCCCCTTTACGGGATACCTTTCTGATAAAGTGGCGCGGAAGAATACTCTCATGCTCTGGTCCTATGCAGTGAACACGCTGGGGACAGTCTTTACGGCGGCGTCTAACACATGTGAGTCATTCACTTGCGTTACATGATTGGAGAAGATATCAGCTCAAGTATCCGTTGAATACAGTGGCCGGATTCATTATCGGACGTCTGATACAAACAGTCGGGGGGTCGTTGATCTATATCGCTGGAATGGCAATGCTAGGCGGCACCGTGGGCCCAGAGCATCTCTCGAAAGCAATGGGCATCTGCGTCCTTCTGATATCAGGCGGCTTTCTCTCCGCTCCTGCATTATCGGCAGCTCTCTGGGAGTTCTCTACCTATGCAGTGACCTGGCTCTCTGCCTTTGTGGTGCTGCTTGTTGGGACCCTCCTCCAGGCCCTCGTCATCGAACCGTATCTCCTCCCGCGTGAATCGAGTCAGAATGGACGAAACAGTCACTATCAATGTAGTTTCGCCGAGATCGACGAAAACAGTGATTCCGAATCTCAGACCTTGAGTCGTCAGGGAGCAGAGACAGAGTGCCTGATTGCCCGCTCAACCAGCCACGGGCGAGGCCTGGAACCTGGAGCCGCTGATTACTATACCTTTCTGGATCCCCATAAGCTTCCCCTGCCCACATCCACTACCATATATCGTAGAATGCTCCGCAAGAAACGTGTCGTCACAGCCCTCGTCGCTGAGACGCTGCTGGCGGCACTAATCGCTAGTTTCGAAGCTACCATTCCTCTGCACATCAGAGACGCATTCAAGTGGAACAGTCTGGAAGCCGGAATCCTCTTCCTAATCCTGCAGGCCCCGACACTGATCCTCGTCATCCCGGTTGGCTGGCTCAAGGATCGCATTGGCATGCGCCTCCCCGTGACGTTGGGGTTCCTGGTCATGGCTCCTTCACTCTGGTTGCTAGGGGTTCCGGGAGCGAGGCAGTTCCAGTGGGCGGCTGGAAAGACCGGCGAGGTTCTCTACGTAGTGATGCTAGTAGCAATTGGGGTTGCGAGGACGCTGGTGCTTGGGTTTGGGGGTGTGGAGGTGTTGAGTGAGTCCAGCCTCAACACTACTGGCTCTCTGAGAGACGGCAGTCCTAATGCTTACGGGCGTACAGGAGGTGCGAACGAGGTTGCGACCGAGTTCCCTGGCTTTACTGAGGGGGGTATCTCTCTCTACTCCCGTGCGTTCGTTCTGTCGAATATTACCTGGAAATTCGGCATGTTTCTGGGGCCCCTGATTTCCGGGACATTGACCAAATCGGTTGGCTATTATACGATGAACTTGGTTTTTGGTACGCACCACCCCTGTTCACGAGAAAAAACTACACTAATCATGGCTCATCCTGTGGCTCCAGCGGTGCTCTGCTTCGGCACGGGGATTGCGACGTGCATTATCCTGGGAAGAAACTAGATTGGTGGCCCAAGTCTGTGTGACTGGAAGCACAGATGTTGCTTTTCTTTCTTGCAACATGTAATTTCACGCAGCGAATCAAATGCAATCTGGCAATTGAGGCAGGCTGCATAGCAAGCTCAGCTGGATTGTAGGTGTGTGATCAGTGCCGGTGCATCTTATAGGCCGTATCACTTCTACCGACGTGGTACAGCAGAGAGTCAGCAAAAGAGTCCAGAACATGCAATTCAAGTCCATTGTCTTGTAAGCTAGCTAGACATATATCCATCGGTCCCCTGGTTCTCACCTGCACTGTATGTTTTGCACCGGGCCATCACCATCCATATCTGGAGTCCCAATCAACAACCAAGACCCAATGGCCCAAATACAGACAATTGCCCTAGCCGGTGGAACTGGTGACCTTGGCCGCTATCTTCACGAAGAATTGGTAAAAGACGGACGGTTTTCCGTGTCTCTCTTGACGCGGAAGGTATGCACCTCCTACCCTATACCATCCTCTCATAGTATCACTCCAGATCGCAACTCACGTCTACAGACTTCCGACAAGATACCCACTTCACAACAACTCCCCAATACTACTATCCATCCAACCGACTATAGCGAGTCTTCTGTCGTCTCAATTCTGAACTCCACCGGCGCAACAGCCCTCATCTCCCTCATCCGCTGCCCAAACAGCGTCTTCCTGCCTCTTCACAAGACCCTCATCCGCGCATGTCTCGCGTCCACCACCTGCAAACGTTTCATTCCTTCCGAGTGGGCAGGGAATATAGAAGGGTTCCCGGATATACCCATCTCTTATGCAAAGACCCGAGCACCGCTGCGGCAGTACCTACAGGATCTTGACCAGCAATTAGAGAAAGAAGGCTCAAAATCGAAGCTGGAATGGACATTGTTCAACCTAGGCTGGTTTATGGACTACTTCCTCCCACCAAGCCAGTCGTACATGAGATATATCAAGGGTGAGTTCCCAATTGACGTTGCGAGCTGGACGTATACGGTGCGCGGGACTGGCGAGGAGCCTCAGAGCTGGACGGCTGCGAGAGATGTGGCGAGGGCCTTGGTAGAGCTGTTGGCCAGCGAGAAGGAGTGGGTAAGTTCACCTGCTGATGACCACCAAGGCTTATCCTGGGATTGAGTTCTGAGCTATGACACTAGGAACGCGTCATCTACGTCTGCGGGGAATGGGGCACGTTTAATAGCACTGCCAGGGTTCTCGAGAAATTCTATAGTGCGTCTTTGCTTCATCCCATATGACTCCAAATGTAAACGCTGATTGACCCGCTGAGCAAATCTCTAGGGCGTACTCTGACCGAAATCCACCGCTCTGCCGAGGATATTGCTTCTGATATCCGCGAGTACGAGTCGCAGCCTGATGTAGAGGATGTGGGCGTTGTCGAGGTGGAGCAGTGGACTATCACTGGGGCGACGGCCTGTCCGAAAGAAAAGACGCTGCGGCAGCGGGAGAAGTACTTTTCTGCAGTCAATTTCATGTCTCTGGAAGAAATGCTCAGGTTGGCTGAAAGTCAGGGCCATGTTTAGCTGGTTTAATCTGGTGCCAAAGCGATGCCCAGAGCATAAGATGGGAGCATAAGATGGGACTGACCGGCATAACGCCCCTTTCCTGTCAAGAGTACATATCTTGCCCCCTTTATTGGACTTCGGATTCATGCTTGGATTCTGTCTCCAGCAACCTCTAGTGTATTCGTCATGAACACCCTCATTTCTACCGTCGAAAGTGCTGCACAATACCCCTTATTAGCAGCTATTGATAGCCCGCTTTGACCTTCAGACTTGATACCCTCGAGTCTTTACCAAGACTGTCCCCCTCTAAAGAGGCACCCTGCATAATCCAAATTCACCTTCAAGAATATTGCAGTAGCCCACATGTGTGACACTTAAAATCTATGTTCGCCGCGCCGGATGGGTGTTGTTCTTGACCGAATTCGCCGCCGCTGAACTGCGACCTGCCATGATTGCCCTGGTATGCGGTGCTATATCTATTCCTACGTACTCAGTTGCGAACATCGACATATACGGGAAGACTACGAAGATGACTAGGACTCGATCTTGATGGCTCAAAGCTCTGTATCCTGGGCTGGGGATGCAGTGGGCTGTTCATGGCCACGCACATGCGGACACTTGTGGTGCAAAGCCCTTAACCATGCACATAGTCCGACTCGGGCGTGCCTCTCCTGTCCTGATGACGGCTATAGTGATCTTGGCTGTCACAATGATCATGCCGGTTACTGGCTTGGAGACTAGCCCTCCTGGCCACACCAACAGAGGCTCGGGATGTGGACAGCCGATGCTGGACGATTATATACTACGCCGTGAACGAGCTCACCTCCCAGATCCAAACTGCAAATCTAATCATTCTCGTATCTATATGTAAATTGTATGAAAAATGACATCTCCAGCGTATGCCCACCATTTCTCCATCAAGAACCTCCCTTACGGAGTGGCCTCCTCGCCAACCCACGGCAAACAATGTGCAACCCGGCTCCACAACACGGTCATCTTTCTCGGCGAGCTCCAGCAATCCGGCTTCTTTGGCGAGATATCATCTCTGCCAGATGGGGTCTTCATGAATTCCACCCTGAATGCGTATGCGGCACTCCCGAAATCCGTCCACACCGCGGTCCGCGCGGCGCTGCAGTTCTTTTTGCTCGAATCTGGCCTGGATGGCCTTCCAGAGATCTCCAAGGCTGATATTACGACGGTCAAACTACATCTTCCTGTTGAGATATCGGGGTTCACAGGTACGCATATACCCGACAAACTACCTCTCCACACATTCACACAACAACTACAAAGTACTAACTTGAGCCAGACTTCTCCAACTCGCTCAATCATGTCCAGAATGCCGGGCGCGCAATATTAAACGACCCTTCTCCCCCACCAGGTTTCTTCCATTTCCCAATTGGATACACGGGGCGTGCGTCGACTGTTGTCGTCTCGGGGACACCGATAACCCGACCCTGCGGGCACTTCTATGACCGCAGCAATCCGGTTCCTAGGACAGTGGTGTATGGGCCGTCCCGCGCGCTAGACTATGAAATGGAACTTGGTGTTGTTATTGGGAGGCCTTTCAAATGGGGATCCGCTAAGGGAATCCCTGCAACGGAAGCAGAGGAGTATATATTTGGGTTTGTGGTGCTCAATGATTGGAGCGGTGCGTGTCGTTCAGATTCCCCCTTTCTCTGAAATAGTGTAGCTACTAGATTGGAATCAGAACTAATATGGCTGCAGCTCGCGACATCCAAGGCCTCGAGATGGTCCCTCTGGGCCCGTTAAACGGAAAGGCGTTCGGGACTGCAATCTCGCCCTGGATCGTCACCACAGACGCTCTGGCTCCGTTCAAGGTTGCAGGCCCGGAACCGAGGGCTGACCTTGCAGAGCATCTGAAGGACGAAAAGGAAGGGAACTATGATATCGTGATGAAGGTTGAGATTATCCACCCACCCGCCGGCCGAAGCACGCCTCCAGCAACCACGGATGGCAACGAAAGTGCTGGCACGAACACTGAAGGAAAATTCGTCTCTCATATCGCCACCAGCGCCGCCAAAGAGCTCTTCTGGAGTCATCGGCAGATGGTCGCGCATCTGACAAGCTGCGGGTCTGATCTGCGCACCGGGGATCTACTGGGCACAGGCACAGTGAGTGGGCCGGTCGAAGGCTCGTATGGGTGTCTGCTTGAGAGTACCAAGGGGGGAAAGCAGGCTGTCACACTGACCGACGGTGGCGAGAGGGTATATCTACTGGACGGGGATATTGTGCGGATGAGCGCTTTCCTTGGGGATGAGGCGTCCGGGGTTGGATTTGGGGAGTGCACTGGGGAGATTTTGCCGGCGAAATAAGCAGCCATATCTTCATAGACCGTATCATGACTTTTGATAGTAGTAATTAAGGTGGAAGGAAAGAGTCGCGTCTTCTACCTGTCCTGGTACCCCTGAATAATAACCTTGATCACACTCTCTTTGCCCTGCTTCACCAGCTCAAAGGCCTCCTCCGCCTGCTCAAACCTGAACCGGTTCGTGATGAGCTTCTTCACGTCGATCTTGCCGCTGGCGATCAAGTCCACCGCAACTGGATAGCACCCTGTGCTGTACCGGATCGAGCCTCGGATCGTCAGGTCACGGATGCAGGCTGTCGTGATGGGGAAGACGACGTTCTCCTTGCCCATTCCGGCCTGCACATACATGCCACCCTTCTTGACCAAATGCACTCCAGTCTGGATACAGCTCTGCGCACCGGTCGCCTCGAGGATGACATCTGGGCCCTCGCCCAGCCCGAACTTCTCCTTGATCAGGGCTGCCACTTTCTCGCTCCAGACCGTCTCCTCGACGTCGTCCGGTTTGGGAGGAGGGAGAAAGACCCCGTCTGCTCCGAACGCCTGCGCAAAGTCTAGCCTTGATTGACTGATATCCACCCCGATGACCTTCTTACATGCGTACGCCTTGGACACAGCCTGGCAGAGTAGCCCGATCGGCCCACATCCAAATACAACGACCGTCTGGTTCGGCCGGACGTTGCCCACTTTGGTTATCTGTACGGCCACCGCGACGGGCTCCACCATGGCGCCTTCTTCGAGGTCCATGTGGTAGGGCAGTGGGTAGCAGTAGTCTGCCTGGGTAGTATAGTACTTTTGCAGCGTCCCATCGTGGGGTGGCGTCGCCGCGAAGACGGTGTCTGGGCAGAGGTTGTACGATCCTGAGCGACAGTAGTCGCAGCTGCATCGTCTATATTAGTTTCTTCTCCTTCATCTTATATTTTTTTTTTCTTTCGGGTGAAAACCCCTGGGCGAACAGGATTCGGACGTACTGTCTACAAGGAACCCCTGGTTCAATAGCGACCTTTTGTCCGACCTTGAGGTTTTTGACCGCGGATCCAATTTCCGTCACGATCCCAGAACTCTCATGGCCGAGGACGATGGGTGACTCGAGGATGAAGTCTGTATTCACCGGTGTGAGTCCGTTATCGACACCCCAGCTGGTGCGTTTGAGGGTGGCTCAGCAGGCAGCGTACCTCCAATTCTCCCCCTCTGCCAATAATGCACGTCGCTCCCGCATATCCCTGTCTGGGCAACCTGGACGCGCACATCCCAGGGATCCTTCAGTGGGGGGATGGCTCTGTCCTCGAAGGCAACGTCTTTAACTGCGCGGAGGACGAAGGATGGGTTTGTTTCCTTTTCTCGTCAGTGTTTTCGTCCAACACTCCTGGTTCGAGATTGTAGACTTACGGGCATTGCCAGGGATACTGAAGATAGAGTTTCTGCGTGTGAGAAGAACGATGATAGGGAGAAGACAGTTAGGTATAGGATTTGGGATAGATGATCTTGAGGCAGCTCTCTTGCTATATTGCTGTATTTGCTGTTACCCCACTACAATACTTATACGACTGAAGAACGTAAGGCCATAGAACGAAAAGGATAGATGAATCTGATAGCTCAGCTCTGCCCCTCTCCGTGAGACGTGGAGTAGGCAAGGTGCAGTAAGCCGTGGCCGGGCATCAGAGCGGACGCCCCGCCCCGATGCGGAGAAAGACCAGAGTATAGCAGGTGGTCTGATGACGATGTGAGTCAATTGCATGTGAATCTCAGAAGACGGAAGTACCGGACGTGAGTTCCTGAGCGTCCAAGATCTAGACAAAGCTTACTTTCCAAGGCGATGTGGCATCATGGCCAGTGTACCTATCATTATGGGGTTATACTTGCGGTAACCCTACCCCGTTAATTCTACCCTACCCTAACTTATCACGCTACTCTCAGACCCCCCTCGCGAGTGAGGGTCTCTGAATATGTCTCTCACGGCCAAGTAGCTCTTCATAGTCTGTAGGAAGGAATTACAGTAAACCCTAGACTGGTCCGTCGCTCATACTGCGGACGATCATGTCCACCCCGTCCACCACACGCTCCTTTACCAGGGCCCCATTAATCGCATCATTCCGATCGACTCTCAGAAATCCCTCTTCTAGAGTCTTCTCAATTCCCGCCTCAACATGCCTCCTCGCTAGTCTCTCCCTCGCCTCAGCTAAATCCACATCCACAAACACCCGGTAGTCCACGAGTGGCGCGATATCGCGCCACTGCGGCTCATCCAGGAGGAGGTAGTTTCCTTCTATGATTACGATGCTTGCCGTATTGTCGATGACCAGGGAGTTCGGTATCGGGTCTTTTGTGCTGTGCGAGAATGTCGGCGCGTACAGTACTCCAGCCGTTGCATCTGGCGATGACGAAGACGAATCCGAGTCCGCCCATGCTCGCAGCATTTTCATAAATTCCACAAAGGCCTGTACATTGAATGTCCACGGCGCACCGCGCCGGATATACGCCTCGGTTCTCTCTTCGTCGGGGAGGGCGTCGAGTTCCGAGCGCGGGAGGTGGAAACCGTCCATAGAGAGGACGAGAGCTTTCTTCGCTATTCCATTCGCCTGACTTTTGTCGTCGCTTTGGTTTGTGTCTCGGTGAGAGAACTGTCCAGAACGGTTTATTTGTGCTGCCACTGCGGTTGCGAGCGTTGTCTTGCCGGACCCAGGGGCGCCGGCAACTGCGACGAGGTACCGGGGTTTCGGGTGCGAGGCAGCGAGGGAGGTTATTTTGGAAGCAAGGGCGGCGTACTGCTCTTCCATGGTCCCTTGCTGCCAGTAGGCTGGTCGTCGCTGGTGAGGGTTGATATCACTATTGGAGAGATGAGATGAGGAGATCGATGGGTACGCGAGAGGGCATCTACTACAATATGTCTTAGAGTCTAGATTTAGCTCTATTAGATTCAGGTATTCATGCATAATCCAAAATCTAGAAAAGTATCGTGGAAAAAATCTTGATGGAGAGCTGCACGGCAGCGGAGGCCATGTCCGCAGCGCGCGGACAACTCCCTCCGCTATGCCGTGCGGCCCTAATAGCTATGCTGACCCTGACCGGCGGGGTAGCTCTGCGATACGTAGGTGGCTGTTCGTACAAAAGAAAGAGTCAGAAGTCTACGTTGTTGTGATTCAAGAATCTCTCTATTCACAGTTTCGACCCTTTCATGTTTCCATCCGTATACAAGCAATATGGTCCTCTCCCAACCGCAGAACCAACACGTCACCAAAGCTTTTGACCTTACTGGCAAGGTCGCAGTTGTGACAGGTGTGCTCATTCCGTGACAGAAAACAAAAAAGGTGTGCGTCTAACGTCTAGAACAGGAGGATCCCGCGGGATCGGCCTCGAAGTCTCGCGCGGTCTCGCTGAAGCAGGCGCTGATGTATCCTCCCATTCCAGTCAAATAATCTATTTTTCAGTCGTATGCTGAGACCTTGTATAGGTTGCAATAATTTACAACACCTCCTCCACAGCCAGCGAACTCGCATCCCAGATCGCCTCAGAGAACAAAATAACCTGCCGCGCGTACCAAGCGAATGTCACCTCCAAGGAAGAAATCACGTCGACCATCAACAAGATAAGATCCGACTTTGGGAAACTTGACATCGTCGTCGCGAACTCAGGAATCGCATCCTCTGTTCCAGCCGAGGAATATACTGTCGAGCAATGGCGCCAGATCATGGACGTCAACCTCGACGGCGCGTTCTGGACGGCTCAGGCGGCGGCGAATATCTTCAAGGAGCAAGGGACCGGGAAGGGCAGTATTGTGTTTACGGCGAGTGTGAGCGCGAGTCTGGTGAATGTGCCACAGAAGCAGGCTGCTGTATGGGCCCTCTTCGTACGCTTGAGGCTTGTCTGAGTGGACTGCTAACAGAAGTCCTACGCGTGCAGTATAACGCCTCCAAAGCCGCCGTGGTCCAGTTGGCAAAGTGCCTGTCTGTCGAGTGGGTCAATTACTGCCGAGTCAACTGTATATCGCCCGGATTCATCGCAACAGAGATACTCGACCACCATCCGAAGGAGTGGCGGGAGAAATGGCACGATATGATCCCGGCCAAGCGAATGGCACAGGCATATGAGTTGAAGGGGGTATGTTGCACCTCGAACGAGTTGAGACTTAATGGATGTGCTAATAGCTGCTGTTCTACAGGCGTACGTGTTTGCGGCGTCTGACGCGTCGAGTTATATGACTGGTGCAGATATCATCATTGATGGCGGGTATACTCTTCCCTAGGCTTGTGGTCCGAATAAAGATATTGAGATATAGACACGGCTATTCAAAGGCCGGCAACCGATTCATGAAATCCATGATTGTTGATTCTTGTCTATACTCGCATGGTCAGCAAACAGCCACGATGACAAGGGGTTGGGTGCCCCAATATGAAGAAATAGCAAACCGTACATAATTGAATCCCCCTCTACTCCCATCCCCATCCCCATTTCCAACGTCGGCCACATAAGCGGATATAAACTCGCCAGCTGCGTTTGCGGCGACTCCTCGGTCGGTCTCCAGCCATCACCATTTACACCAATGCCGTCGCCAAATTCTGGTCCTGGTCTAGACTGCAAGTAGTTCCCACATAGATCAGTAATCACGCGCAAGCACCTCTGCGCACTCGGGTTCATGAGCGCCATTGATTCCAGCACCTCCACGGCCTGGGCTACTTGACTTCTCCAGCCCTGGGCAAGGGGCGACTGCGGGTCATTGCGGAGACAGATTACGGGAATCAAGATTGCCTGGAAGAGAAAGTAGAGCCCGTACCAGCAGGCCATCATGGTCCGATGGTGGACTTGAGTGAGCCAGAACGTGCAGATGAGGTCAACAGCTTCGGCAGCGGCAGCAAGGCAGCGCTCTATGGCAAGGTCTATATCCGAGCCGACTTCCTGTCCTTGCGTGCCTGCACCGCGGGAGCGAGTCATGACCCTTCCCACCAGGAACGGCCGATACATGAGTATCCTAAAATTACGATACCGCCAGCGAAGGATCGCATGGGCGAGGGCAAACTTTGGCGGCTGGACAGCAGACTCGGCGAAGTAGGGCGGTAGATTGGCCAGCCAGCCACCGATCAATGTGTCGTCTAGATGCAGCAGTTCGCTTGCCGATGGGAGAGGATGAGAGATGATCTTTGAGTAGATGGAGCTTGTGGCGAGGTGGAACTGCGCTTGTGCGCGCAGATGGCTGTAAATCGTCGTTTCAGGAGCTGGGGGTGGTAGGTGCCGCGTTGTGGACGTGATATCCTGTGTCATTTCTCAGTTTTGGCCGATGAATCCAAAAGACTGTAGAAGGAGAAAGGGGTAGGTACGCTGTCATGAGCATTCATGGGAAGTTTCACATCAACACCCTCCATCGGGAAATCCAGTGGCCTCGAAAATGTGATCATTGCCCCAATATCAAAGATGTAAAGACAATACCAGACCCGCCTCCTCATCTCAAGCGTTAAGAGGGATGCATCCCATGTAGGAAATTCCTTATGCAGACCGATCCCCATAGCGACGCGCCTCGCGAGCCCCATATAGTTATACCCGGAATTTGGCTTATTGCGTTTCTGGAGATAGTTGGATATGAGCGTCAGCGCTTGGACGAGGACCAGGTTTCCGGTCTCGAGCACGTCGATGGACAGCCGTTCTTTGGCGGCGTCGAAGAGGGCAAGGTCGACATCGCTGGTGCTCGTAGCGGTCGAGGTAGTGAAGACGCCCAGGGCTGAGATCACGAACAGTAGGACCTGCCACGTATTCCCCGGCGGACGCGGGATGATCTCCATGAACTGGGCGCGAAAGGTTGCCTCGTGTACAATGGGGTAGGAGCAGTGGTATAGCCGGAAATAGGCATCCACGAAGGGTTCGAGCTGGGACATGGTGTTCAGCACGAAGGGGATGCTTGCTCTGCATGCCTGCTCCTGGATTTGACCATTGCTGTCACCTCCAGCGTCGCTGTCCCTGGTTTCTGTGAGACGGAGCAGGGCCGCACCGGATGCAGAGCCTACGGCAGTCAGTCCTCACTGTAATGCGATGGATTGGGGTGGATAGACGTACCAAGGTAACCGCCCTCGTTCGACCGGCTCGTCAGACTGGCCATCCCATCGACGAACTTGTTGTCCCCACCCGCCCTCTCGTCCCATTCAAAGTTACTGCTTGACGGGGGCGTCTCGAGCGAGAACGCCGTGGTCCCGGTTGAGCGCGACTCTGAAGAGGGATGCATGCTTGGCTCCGCCCCGGCTGCGGCCATCGTTGAATGAGGACTCATCCGCATCTGCTGAGCGTGACTGCCACTATCCAACGGGCTGGAAAGGGTTGCACCCCGAGCGTCATGGCCCACATGGCCTGACTGGGGTAGAGTGCCGCCCGCGACATCGTGCCGCAGGGCAGGCCCCGGCTGAACGGGGAGATGGCCGCCTCCCGACTCGGCAGCATTAGCGTCCTGGCCAGCCCCTTCATCTCTCGAGTTTTCCAAGCCATAGGAATCATCGGGAACGGCAGCGTCGGGCATAAACCGCCTCAGCAACGCCTTGGTCCGCGCGAGCTCATTCTCGACCCGGGACAGGTGCGTGCGCGTGAGCGGCGTGCGCGCTGGCTTCTCATACGTACACTGTCGATTATACTTGCTGCACAGTCGACAAATAGGAATTGCCCTGTCACATTTGGACTTTCGACGGCGGCATTCCCGGCAGGCCTGCTCGGCTGTGCGGTGGCTGGGCTCCGTGTCGGGGACGGGAGCCCGGGCACGGGCACCGGAGGTGGGATGCTGACCGGACTGCACGCTAGCGTTCATGCCGGCCTATAATCTGAGTATAACCTCGTAACTACCCTTTGTTGCATACTATCAAGGCAGAGTCTGAAGCGAGGTTGTCTGATTCTGGGATCAGCATCTCCAACTCCCCGCGCGCGGAGTCTTGTGGGGCTCGGACAATGTCCGATGCACAATACTTACAAAGCACGCTTACATAACTAATCCACGATATGCAGCAATTGCTCCATATGTGTACACAGGTCGCATGAGCAGGTTTGTCCCGCACGACCAAAATTTTGACCTCAGGTCACCTGCAACCACGCTCCCATATGATGGGTTCCGTTATACAAGGTTGAGGAGCTTGGCCTTGAAAACCTCTACCATGCTTTGGTTTAATCTTTCTTGTCAGGAATATAGACACAGTATGGCTTTAAAGAAATCATTTACTTAACAGAGATGGAGATGGAGATCGTTGTTCCTAAAGATAGAAGACGCAAAACTATACACTATAACGAGAGAAGATTCTAGCAAACCAGGGAAAGCAGCCGTTTCTTCCTAGTCAGTGCACTATAATAAACACAATCAGAACTAGACATTCTCAGTATGCTCTGCGCTACCCACGGTGCCCTTCTTACCCCCAAGCACCTCGCTCGACGATACAACGGCCGGCCCGTCAAAGACCTCTGCAATTTCTTCGAGGGAATACCCCTTGGTCTCGGGAAAGACAAAATACGTTACCGCAAGAACGAGGACATCAAAGCAGCAGAAGAAGATGTAATACCGCCATCCAATATTGTCCAGTGCGATAGGGTTCACAAAGGCAAGGATGATCAGACTCCCGTAGACAGACAACAGCTCCGCCGTGAGTCCCTTGGACCTTGTTGAGTACGGGAAAATCTCAGTCGGATACCCAAGCAGTAAGGGGGTATAGGCGATGTCGTAGTGGAAGTAGAAGATGAAGACGAATGCAATGACGGTTCGACCAAGGGCAGAGGCATGGCTGCTGTCAAAGACGGCGGAGCATGCAGTCCAGATTATGAAGGAGACGAGCATGCCTACTGCCGACCAGAGGAAGAGAGTCCGTCGACCGAGCCGGTCGACGAACAAGGCCGCGCTCAAGGCGGCGATAAAGTTGAAGATCTGCAGCAGGCCATTGATGAGCGTTTGTGTGTCTGTGTCGGTGACGCCGACGGTGTCGAGGACGAGGGTCAGATAGTATGAAACCACGGCCACACCCTGCACTTGTCAGTATACAATGATAAACAGAGTAGTAGTAAGTCAAGAGTGTTCTCCAGGGCAGGACGTACATTCCACTGCGCAAAGGCACCAACGCATACCGCGATAAAGGTCCGTTTCCGGTTTCCGGGTGTCTGCACAAGTGCAGACCAGCCCGTCTTAGCAGCTTGACTATCCAGCTCGATGGTGCGCACGATCTCAGCCACTTCGAACTCGATTAGCGGGTGAGAAGCGTCTCCGGCTGTGTGGTATTTGGCGAGCAACGCTTTGGCTTCATCAGTTCGGCCTTTGGCAACGAGCCATCTAGCATACGTCAGAATATCTGCTCTTTCTCCTCCACTCTCAAGAAACATAGAAAGCGCAGGGGTAAAAATAATAGAATTTAAACAAGAAGAATCAATGAAGAATAGAAGAATGAAAGTAAGATAAAAGAGGCAAAAATGGGAAAGAATGCTAGGTAATTACCTTGGCGACTCAGGCACAACCCACCAGAACGCAACCTGCACGAGGGGAAACCCGGCCTGTATAATGCTGGGCACGCGCCACGTCCAGTCATTTGCCAAATGTTTCTGTGTTCCGTAGCAGGTCCAGCTTGCCAGAATGGCCCCCAGATAGTACATCGTCCAGAAGGCGCTGGTATACTTGCCGCGGTGCGTCGGGTACGCCAGTTCTGTGATCAGCATCGGGCTCGGCTGCACGACGAGCATACTCCCTATGCCGACAAGAACACGACTGAAGACGAACATGCCGTACTGGACGCTTGCCGCCTGGATGACAGACGCTAAGATGATGACAATCGCTCCGGACAGGAGCGTCCACCGGCGGCCGATTCTGTCAGAGAGGATTCCGACCACGGGGAGAGAGATCACGCTCCCAATCGACTGGGCTGCGTTGACGACGCCGAGAATCGAACCCGCGGGATTGTCGAAGTAGGATTTCCATGAAGAGATGGATTGAAGGCCGTTCATCAGGGAGCCTAGCCTCAGGATTAGCGATTTGATGTTGCGGCGGTATAGGGGAGTTAGGGCAGGCTTACCATCATAGCCTGCTACTGCAGAGGAGAGCAGCGGGACCAGAAGGATAAGATTCAGTTTCAGCAGATGGGGGATTCGCAGCCAGGTTCGATCATGCTGAGGCAGGACGGAGGCAAGCGCCTTGCCGACGATGTCTTGGTCTTTCATGGTCGAATAACAATATCAGGATCAAGAATGATGTGAGCAAGACGTGAAGAGCCGGTAGTCTGAACGATAGTGTATCACACACGTGGAGGACTAGCGTTTATATACATGCATGGGAACAAACTTCAGCCTCCGGTTAAAGTAAAAAAGGTGAAGACCAAGATGACGACCAGTCTTCAACCAGGTAAGTTAGGTAGTTTAGTATCAGAAATCCCTCGTTTAACTCAAATGACAGCATCATCAGCAGACACTCGCTCAACCAAGAAACCAGGACACCCAAGGAAGGTGGCCTGGCCTGACTCGATCTCAACGAGTGGAGCCCACGACGCTACGTCGTATGGAGCAGTGAATTGACTAGCGCCTTCTCCCCATGGGGAATGCACAGCTGCCATTGCCTGACGGCTTTCCGGAGAATTCCCGAACCTCGTAGTGCGGCCGGACGTGGCGGTCCGCTGTACGGACGACTGGGGCCGTTCGCGGGCGTTTAGCCGAGTAAGCTTGATAGAAGCCGGCTTACCGTGGAACGATTGAGCATGGAGCTCCCGGTCTCTCTCGGGCTTCGCAGTCCGTCTGGGAGGCCTGCTCCGGGTGGCGTTAGAGGGTGCTGGGCAGAGAGACACCGTTCTCATCCCCATATGCCCCAGACGGCCGTACGGACGACTGGATCACACGGAGGGGCAGATGAGCAAGGACCCTCTTGAGCAAAATGTAGTCTTTAAAGGGACAGCATCGTGCACAGTGCTATCTTTTTAGCATCTACTCTCATCCCTTTTACCTCTTCCGGCCATCTCCTACGCCCATCGGCTACTATCTCCAGTACCGCACCCTTACACCATCAAGGCCTCACTCCCACAACACCTCATAGGAACTCCAAAAATCAAATTCAAGATGACGAACCAGAGCATCAAGAGGCCCAACCCTCCCCTTCCCGACAGCGTCTTTGCCATGTTCTCGATGAAAGGCAAAGTCGCCATCATCACTGGCGGCTCCGGCGGGATTGGGTACGAGGTTGCGCGCGCCCTCGCCGAAGCTGGCGCCGACATCGCCCTGTGGTACAACTCTTCCCCGGCTGAGAAGCTAGCAGAGACACTGGTGAAGGACTTTGGGGTCCGTGCCAAGGCGTATAAAGTTGCCGTGCAGGAGTTTGAGCAGGTCCAGGCGGCCACAAACGCCGTTGTGGCCGACTTTGGCGGGCTGGACGTTATGATTGCGAATGCGGGCATTCCGTCCAAGGCGGGTGGACTCGACGACAGACTCGAGGACTGGCACCGGGTTGTAGATGTGGACTTCTCGGGCGCGTACTACTGCGCGCGTGTCGCCGGAGAGATATTCAGGAAGCAGGGGCACGGCAATCTCATCTTCACAGCGAGCATGAGCGGGCATGCGGTCAACGTGCCGCAGCAGCAGGTATGTACCCTCTCAACTCCCTCGTCCTGGTCAAATCTCCAAGTACTTATAATTTCTGCTAGGCTTGCTACAACGCTTGCAAAGCGGGCATTATCCATCTCGCCAAATCGCTCGCCGTTGAATGGGCCGACTTCGCACGGGTCAACAGCGTCAGTCCTGGGTATATCGATACGGCCATCAGTGGAGACTGTCCGTTCGAGATGAAGGAGGCGTGGTACGGGCTGACGCCGTTGAAGAGGGATGCGGACCCACGAGAGCTTAAGGGAGTGTATCTGTATCTGGCGAGCGATGCGAGCACATATACGACGGGGGCAGATATCGTCGTTGACGGGGGGTATACCTGTCGGTGATTTAGCTAAGGTTATACGATGCAATAATTAGATATAATGATATGAATAGAGTCCTTCTATCCTCGCGTCCACTGAACCGGTTTCTTTCCCGACGGCTCAATGACTGCAGAGATCTATCCACTGGAGCATAGGGGTGTCCCAGAATGTTTGATACACGGGGTGCCTAATACAGGAGGTGGTATTCAAATCTGCAGGGCTGGGACAGCTACCTGGACTGGGCACCCTGCCGTTAAGAGTGTTCAAGAGCCCAGTCGTCTAGGTGTCTGTATAGCTCTCACTTACCTAGTTGATGGAACACAATCCCATCTGTGATAAACAATGTGGTGGCTTGGGACAACATCACAAATATATATATATATAATAAATGACATAAATAACCGCACAATTAAAATAAAAACTCAGCGTCATATTCTCTGAAAATATCCCTTTTCAGTGTCTATATTATACGGACAAGGAACAGACGCCTTCGCAGGCGCCCACATGGCATTGTGCTAGCCGCTGTTCGCAAGCATGACGAAATTATGAAGGCGAGCTTAACTGGAATATCAGGATGACTAAAGTCAGTACAGCTAACTTACTCTATTTGATACGTTTATGACATGCACCTTGCCTAGTCCCAGCCTGCCGCATTAACGCAGCGTACAGCTAGTGAATCTAGATCACTGGTCCTCGACAAAGATTATGCATGGAAAACGATATTATACCCTTTTGCATGACCAGTCATTTGGCCCTTTTTCCGCACCTGATTCATTGTATGTTGTTTTGGCCCTAGAGCGTGCGTGCGTAGGTTGGGTTGAAGCAAGGTCTCACTTAGGGCTACACCTACACCATGAGATACCTGACTTCTTTCACCTGTTTTGAAGCTTATGAGATGCTCTTATTCTCTGGGTACGAAATCAGTCAATAGAATCTATAAGATAATCAAATTACTCCTTATTCTATTGAACGGTAAGGAAACAGCCCGCGTATACACCTAGAAATTTACATTAGCTTATCTTCTTCCTGCCTTACACCTAGGCTCAAACGGCCCTTTCTACACCCTAATCTGATACAAGCCGGCGCACTTCCAATTGCCTGCGTCATCTACATCCCCAGAGCCATCATAGATAGCAATGTCAGGATAAGGGCATAGTGGGCGCTGCCGCTGGACCCCCTCGGCCGGATTATCATTCACATACTTGGTCGCCACAAGACTATCCGGCGCAGTCCCATTCTCCACCCAGGGCATAATTGCGCGCAGCACATCATGCCGTGCATCCTGGAACCCAGGCACGCCGCGGACATCTGTCGTCGAATTCAGCGCCGTGTTTTGCCCGTCGCCGTTGAAGTACCAGGGAGCGTTCATGTTAGAGGGGGTCATCTCGCAGTGTTGCATGCCGGGGACTAGGAAGAAGCGGTAGAAGTCGTCTAGGTTGATGCCACTCGGCTCAAGGGTTTGGGCGACGTGCTCGTAGAAATAGATCGAAGAGCCTGTAGCGATGGACGGGTCCGTGAAGCCGTGGTAGTGGATAAGCTTGCCGCCCCTTCTATAGAAGGGAGAGAGGTCGAAGTCGCCGGCAGTCGCGTTCCCCGGGTTGAGCGCGTCCGAGAGGGCGATCAGCCCGTCGTTCCAGTCCTCCCATGTCCAGTCGCTGCCGAGTTGCATCATGTACTGGGTGTACGTGACAAAGTCTGCATCCGGCCCGCTGGAGGACCAGGACGCTTCGGTACCCTTTGTGTAGCCCGGAAAGACGAAGGTATCATTGGCCGTGTACCAGTCGTTGTGAAGTTTGTTGGCGGTTTCGATCTGTGCCGCGGTGAGGCATGTTGTCCTGTCGGACCCCGGAGTGCAGAGGAGAGTCTCCGGACGAAAGACACAGCTGCGCGGGTCCATAATGATATTGTCTATCACCCCATCCTGGGGGTCACATTGACGGAGGACCTCGTCTGCGAGGGCACTCAGCTGGGTGGAGTTGAGAAAGCCTGGTGCCGTCTGCGGCCAGTTCCAGATGGCCGTTGCAACAACCCACAGCTGGAGGTGAGTGGTCCACCACGCGGGCGCCCCAGCGATCACGCCGTCAAAGTCGTCCGGGAACATCTCGACCTCTTTTAGCCCCTGCTTGCCGCCGGCCGAGCATCCGCGGTAGTAACTGAACGCGATCTCGTCGCCGTAGTATCCGCGGACGACGTTCTTGGAGCTCACCACGGCATCATGCAGCGCACGCCATCCCCAGTTCTGGAGAGCGGCTTCGTTGTGGTAGCCGAAAGAGCCGTTATTGCCCTCATGGCCGAGATCTGACGAGACCGCTGCGAAACCAGACCACGAGGCGTCGATGATGTCCGACCAGCCGATGCTGCCGGAGAACTCGCCATTACCAACGGCCATGAACCGCCCGTTCCACTCGTCAGGCAGGACCATGCCGATGCTGTGCTGGGTGTTCTCCGGCAGCGTGATGTTGGCTTGGATGTAGCAGCCCGGTTTCGGCACGGTGAAGGTCGACGTTGCATGCGGTGCGGAAAAAGCGCCGTAATTCAGTGTCACGTTCAGCGTAAAGCTATAATTTGCCGCATAGTGATTCGCGTAGAACACGCGCGTATCGTTGGGAAGGAAAGATTTGATAGTAGCGACGCTGCAGTGTCGATGGGAGGAGGCTGAGCCCAGTGCCGCCGCGCTGCCAGCCAGGAACGCTGGCGCCGTGAGATGGGCCTTCATTGAATGGATTGAGAGTCGAAGAGCTGGGCTCAAGACCGGAACTAGACCAGTATGATGCAACTTTCAGCCGGACGGTCGCCGGCCGCCGGCCTTATGTAGCGTTCTTGCTAATGGCACTGCTGCAGATGGGCATACACCACCAACTGATCCACCGGCGAGGTGGACCAACCGGCCGTAATTGTCTCTCAGGGCAGTCTCGCCCGAGGCCGTCATTATTTAGCGGTCCATAAATCCGGCTGCACCTAATAGAGAATACCTTTACCCGCTCAGGACTAGACTCCGCAGTTTGGCCGCAGATCATAACGCCGAGTTGCATACGCAACCCTCTTTATCATGATACTGAAGCATCCCCTAGACTGTGCAACCAGCCGTTGCGAAGTGGCTCTATTGTCTGCTCCAGTCCAAGCTCGTCAAATTGGCAGTCTGTTCTTGGTCCCAATGGATAGTCCATTCCCCTGCGAATCTCCCTGCCTACATGGAGCCGTCGATTGAGATCCACAACTAGGCGTACTATTGTAGAGACGTCCGCGCGTGAGATATAGATCGATTTCCTTGAGCGGAAATTGAAAGATACGACAGCAGAAAGCTTCGAGTGCAAAGAATCAACCCTTCCCTCACATTTTCATGGGTTTAGTATTGCTGTGATACGTCGAGGTTCCAACACTCATCCTCCATTATGGTGCACCTCAAATAGTTCTCAATACTAGTGACATTGAGGTTTAGCCCACTGAAACTAGAGTAGAGGCATTATGCGTAATATTTGTCCAAGTATCCAAACTCCCTCCACATAGCATGAGCTTTGCATTACTGATAGAAACTGGAGCGGCTTAAATGATACACGCACCAGAGTTTGTTGGGAGTTTTCGAAGCCGAAGAAGCAATCTTGATATTAATCCCATTATGTCCCTCTTTACCTCTTGTAATGATGACTGGGGCCGCCTTGCTAGGCAGACCCGGATTTCCATGACCTACAGTTGTTTGGTAGGAATATCAAAGTCTCAGGGTTGTCTCTCACGTCATAGGAGTTATTGGTCGACTTCCAATGGGAGAGTATCGGCCAGAGGGTAATGGAGAGAACTATGAGAGAGCATTATCAACGCATAGACTATTATTGATTTAAAAGACTAAACATCTCTCGAGCCCCTCGCTTTTTGTGCTTCTATCAAGCTCTCACCAAATGTAACTTTGGCCTGCAGATAAATGTGACGAGCTTCGAAGACAAGTTACAGATATAGGATTGACGGATATGAGACAAGGCACAATCTGCTGTCTAGAAACCGGACGGAAATACTAGTGATAGCCCCTGGTTCAAGGATGCCATTCCTCAGGTTTAGCAACGTCTTTATCGGGCCTCACCTCCTCTATAGTAGGCGGAGTGCCGCGTATTTGTCCAGATGCAAGTCTCGTACTTTCTTCTGTATGCTTGGAATGCAGACCCATGGAGTAAGGGCCGAACCTGCTCAGCTAGAAGTCCAGCAGCGAATGTCGATTGACGCATTTGGCTTATCAATAAGAATCACCTGTGCTTTACAACTGCAAGGCTGCGCGAGCGTTTCTTCTTTAGCAACGCGTCATACTACATATGGTATCTGCACTTACGCACTGCTATTCCCCGCCTAGTAGCCGAGTCCTCTGCGACCCAGGTCCAGAAACGGGGCAAAGTATTACGAAGGCAGAAGATCGTGCTTGTAGTTTGATTCCAGCAGTTTGATTCCACGATGGCTCCAGCTGCTTTTAGTCAACGAGGCTCAGAGCAACACCAATCTAAGATGAATGTAACCATTCACATACTCCCAATCAAGGCTTACTAAAATGAAGCATATGCTGAGTGGACAAATACCAAATGAAACATGGACAGTTGGTAAAGCACGTAAAACTTGTTCTGACAAAGAGCCTTGAGTCCGATCTTCTTACCTGATACAACTGTGTAGTATGGTTCGGGTGTCCTTCACCAGCTCTGCGAGTTGAAGTGAACTTTGGATGATTGCGCATTGCAGAGTGCAAATATACGATATGTCTGCATTTGTCAATATCGCAGCACGTCTAGACTCTTAGGGAAGACGACATCCCCATCCTCAACCTCCAAACAACCCATAAGAACACGCCGTAGCGCAATATTCCGTTTCGCATCTCCGCTTAGCCCTTCAGTGACTTGTAATATAGCTGCGAGGTTATCGCGCGAAGCAATATCCCACTTTAGACCGAGGACCTTCAAGAGATCCACGATTGATGACCTCCAGTCTGTGGCACCAGTTTGCCGGGCCTTGTGCTCCAGAAGATCCTCGAGATTAGCGTTACGGGTTGTTGTGGCTGCAGACTGTCTGACGGTGCCAGTTGAGCCTACATCTCGACCGCTGGCAGTATCAGAAGGCGATATCCTGGTCAACAGCTCCTTCGCATAAGCCGCTGCCGCAAGAGCTGCATATTTCTGCCAGCGATCGTTCTTGTGCGATTCTGCATAATCGCTGATACCCCGAATCACGGGAGAAGGCAGGGCAGGCATAACGCCTGCGGCTTCCATCTCGATACAATAGACGCCGTATGATCGGCGCAAGAACACTCGCTTCTCCGCGCTTTTGACGACCTGGTTGCCCGATGCTATAGGGCCGTAGTGGACGTGAGGAACGAGACGTTCACAGGGATCACGCTCTACCAGTTGCTTTTTGTCGCATCCGTCGCAGGTTGGGTTTCCAGCAACGTGTTCGTAGGTGGGTTTGAAGAGAAGGTCGTGCTCCTTGTCCGGCCGCTGGAACATTGGATACTTCTTCGCCACGGCTGAGATGATCTGGGGAATTGTACTCTCGCCGAGTATATCGAATGATCGCACACTTTTAACAGCACCCTCGAGCACCCATGAGGTGGACACAGGAAAGTTCAGCAGAATGAACGCATCAGATAACTGCTTTCCATGATCGTGGTGAGTGATTCCGTTGGATAATCGCCCCGGAGCAGGAACGACGTTGTGGTCCTCAGTTCTTTAAGAACATCACCGTTGTTCTGACCCAATGGGACAGAATCACTGAAGAAGACATTGATCAAGCTCGCGATATTGCGAAGGAGCTTGAAACCTCAGCTTTCGGGAATATCCTGTCCCCAGAACATGTCAAGGGCGGCCATCTCTACTATCATGGGGTGAAAATGAGTGATGGGCACGGATGGGACATTGTGTCGAAGAAACGGCGCCCAGAGGAACGCTTCTTAATGGCAGCGGATTTTTTACGGAGCCATTATGAGCGCAGCGATGGAATTGCAAAGCTTCAAGTCCTTGAAGAACTGTCTAAGGGCTGGGGACTCTACGAAACTGGAGCAGCTATGTCACTCTTCAATACCTTTCCAAGCTCCACCATATGTGTATTGCGACACAAGGCACTGATTATGGATATTGACGAAGATATCAAGCCCAAAGGCAAAGAAGTAGAACAGGGACATACACAGAAGCTCGCGCAAGAGACTTCAAGAGTCGACCTCTCGAAAATGAGATGGTGGGAAATCGCAAAAGAAGTGGCATGGGCTTTCTGGGGCTTTCAGAGGACGGGAAACACCAAGTTCACTGAATATCGACAGTCAACTGCTGCGGATGTATGGGAGAAATTGAAGTCCTGGTGGTCGGGGGAGGCACCGCCTCAGTAGAATACGCTTAACTCTGCTTTGTTGTTTCTTTCCTACCATTCATAGCCATGCTCTCCTGATATCAATGCCCTACGCACCGGGTGTATCTAGCCCTAACACAACCCTAACTTCATGATTATTCCAGCTGCCGAGTCACCAACCTGTTTGAGCTTGAGTTCAGGAAATTCGCTGCCGAATTGGATTGCCTTTTTTTTTAGCAAAATGGTGCGCTCGCAAAATTTGCACATTCTGTCCCCAGGTTCGCCAGTAAGCCTAACCAGATCCACCACTTTCACGCGTGAGGCCGCGCCGTCAGACCGAGACCTACTCATAAAATGCTTTTCTTAGCCCAAACATTTGCACTGCTTTACAAGATACCAATGACTTGAGCTATGCTTGGGGCGGGGCCTCTGTTGAACGCGTATAATCATACAAGTGATCCCAACATACTCAGTGCTGAGCTAATGAAGTTCATTGAATTTACGGCGAAGTATCACCTTGTTAGAACAGCAGGGGAGCCCTTGAGCCCAGTAATTTATCCAATACCTAGGAAGGATCCCCATGGAGATAGTCCATAATGTCTATTTCAATCCTGATGCGTATTGCTCCTTGAACTGAGGTTTCTCGGCGTGTACCACAGCTGTCACTCTGCTCGAAGAATATTCTGGGTGACATTGTCAGAAGAGCAGATAAGCCCAATCATCGGTACCACAATGGACTGAAGTTGGTGCACAGGTGTTGAGATACCAGCATTGAGCCTCTTGATCCCTCTAGCTCCGATACAGCTTTCTGCTCTGCTGGGAGTCTTTCTCTTACGATGTTGTGACATATTTGTGTCTCGATTTGTCCTTCGTCTATCGCTTCTAAAGGGGGATTGAATGGAGTTAGAATGGACGTCTCCTGTTGCGCTGCTCTTGTTTCAGTCATTATCTTACTCTAGACCTGCTATGATGACGGCATTGCGCACCTACAGGATTCTACAAGCGATTCTCTATCATTTTATGGTGGATGGAACTGAGCCGGCTATAGAAATGACACTGAACAGCAAGTTTCGCCGCGCAGGTTAATACTTTCGATATAACCTGCCATTCCGGATCCGTGTTTGCAAACTTGCACAGAGTTCTTAGCAATGGTATCTCCCATTCACGTAATGCTGGGGATATGTCTGAGGGCCTGAACTGGATAGCTCTTGGTGGCATGCTGTTCTATGGCCCCCTCCGGAGGCAAGGCCTCCCGTCTAGCAATAAGACGTTTGCCCTAGGATATGTCAGATCTTGTTCCCTTCATCAGGACTCATGTATTTCCTGTATTGATTATATCAGTCCTCTTTCATCTACTACAAAGTGTGCATGCATTACTGCGCGAATACCCATTCCAGTCCGCGGCCGTGCCCTTTGCCATAAGCTCTAAACGCAAATACCGTCAGTACCAACTAGATCTTTGAAATGTTCGAACAACTTTGTAGATTATGATGTTGCGGACCGTGTGAGACTTTTGCACTAGAACCGTGGTTTTGAGGCACATCAAGCACCAGCCTCATCCTTGAGTGGTCCACCAAGGGCCAGCCGTATCTGGCTTTTTTGCGCATTTTATCTCGTACGCAGTAGTTCAAATGGAGTTACCTTTAGCCATAGTCATGGGCAGCTACCTTCAACAGACAGATGGCCTGATCTTCTCTTACTATCTGAGCTTGAGAAGAGAATTGCGGGATCTGTTACCAAGCACTACCGGCCCTTTCGTTATCATGCAACGAAACGGAATCCTTGCGTGATAAATCATCTACAAAGTCCGCGGCAGAAACTGGCTGACTGCAGATCTGTTGACGTTTCCGTCTTTCTTCGACAATGAAACACATATGATTCGGTCTTTTCACTAATGCTGCTGCTTTATTTTATGAAGACAGTCAATGCTATGCGTAACTACCCGCCGGGATCAGAGAGACCTAGAGCCTTCCTGATCTCCTCGCCCTCAGACGGACTGATTCAGGAGAATCATCTCCACAAAGGAGCTATCTGGTCTCAAAGGCTGCGCAACAGAATGCTGACTATGGTAGGTCATATTTTGTCATATTGGCACATCCACAGCCCGGAGGTAGAAGCTCCCATTAAATGCTCAATGCACACCATATAAACATAAACAGTAAAGACATAATCGAGAGACAAAAACTAAGCCACAGGTACAATGGGTTTAGTACAATAAAGGCCCGACGACGAGAAGGGGACTAATATCTAAACACTATTAACATCAAAGTAATAGGGGCCATGTCAGGTTTTGAGAAATTTGGACATGCGCAAGTCTACGATTAGAAGGCATAGGTCCTCTGGCTCAACTTGCTGGGACCAGAGCGAATGCAGCCATGTCTTGGAAGCGACGTTGAGGCTTCTCAGGCCACTCCTGCAGTGGAAAAGTAATGCGGCACATCAAACTGACTTTCAGGCGTTTCTGGCTGCTGGTTGCCCGAAGTAGTGAGTTGACACCCTCTGAGTGGACTAAGAGATCAAACTACAGTGGTGTACAGATACGTGTACAGATACCCACCAGGTTGGATTTGATTCCGTTGCTGGAACGGGGATTCTGAGAAAATCTGAAAATGGGACAAGTTCTGGCTGAATACAGAGACTGATGATTTGTTCTTCGCTGATGTTACTATATCCATCTCTTTACAGTGAACATTGGTACGGCTAGTCCCATATATCGAGATGGTCTGGGTCTCTTGCAAGGGTGATAGACAGTTTCTCAGGATATAGACAGAATCAAGACAGGAATCATTACTCCAAATTAGTCCCAGTGATATATGCCATACCCCTCATCAGACTTTAGAAACAGGCCATGTCGACCCCTGAAACACCCGGTCTTTGGCATCGGCCGCGAAAGCAGGCAAGTTCAAGTCTGGCTGAGGATAACTCAAGACGAATGCGTCGTCATCTAGGACCACAGAGGCCGGGAGCTGCACGTCTGGCCTTCATGAGGCTGGGCAGTTGTATGGTGCGTCCAAGCTACTTTGTTGAATGCCATGGTCTTGCCACGGTTCCCGCAAGATATGTCCCTGTTATGACACCCAAATAGAGGATCTGCAAGCAAAGCTCTGCTCCCATATCCTCGTGCACGATAGCGACGGCGTTATATTCTTCATGCATGCCGACACTCTGCGTGGTGTACTTGTCCCCTTCAGCGGCGCCGGCCTCGATTTCGACTCCCCCCTCATATATGCATGGCCGTGCTGTAGATCACAGCGAGTTGCAGTGCGTCAGCTTTTGGCCTGGAAGAAGTCTTGCCTACTGATAGTCATATCACTGGCTGCCCCTTCTTTCCTCTTGAGTCAAGGGTTCTCCAGGCCTTCTTCTTGGTCTACTCCTATGCAATTTCGCCCAATGCCTATATTTTCTCCGTTGATGAAGAGTCAGAAGATGAAGGCGAGTTACTTATCGATCTATATCCAAGTTCAAATCCCTATCCTTGATTCCAGATAGTCAATTGTACCACTGGCCTTTTATTGAGCAAGCGAAGAATTGAAGTCTCTGGGTTTACCCCTACTGGAGCTGACTTTCCAAAGTTTGATATGCCAGCCGTCGACGTAGCACCCACTGGCACGAACAAATCTCCTTGATACCTACCTAGAACTTACGTGACTCTGTACTCTCCATATTTACCCATCTGCAACGCAAGCCTGATGCCTCGGGCCATGACTCCTTGCATGGTTTCAACTTACCCGTCTGCCTTGGAACGAGTGTTGGATATAATAGGAGTAAAAGTAGAGCAACGGCATTTAGTGTAACCTATGATGCTCTGTAAAGCAGGTCCACGTAAGACGTCGAACAGCCAAATCTGACTCACTGCCAGGTCTCGCCTGACGCGACTCCAACGCCTGCGACGGGCCACCCACGGCCAGCGAGCCGACGAGTGATGGATAGCGCCGTACCCGCGTCGGTATCCATCGCCATCAGGGTTAGCCCAGGATGGCGCATGGGTAGGCACAACATGAGTTTTGACGCAATAATCATGTCCTGTGCTACTGAGAGATCACTCCAGAACCCAAATGCAGAGGTAGGTGATGACACCTTACGCAACTCCAAGTGCTCGAGCGCAGATTGTAAGATAAGACCAAGATCCCACCAATTAGGTCAACCAGGCAGTTCACTCAATGATGCCTGACGCCCAGAGTCAGACCAGGCTTCCTTAGTCTGACGTGCTCAGGACTGCCTCCCTGTAGCCTACGTAGTCGGGAACTCCAGCCCTATCCACAATGTCCCATCTATGCCGATTCTAGAAGTTGAATGTCGAACTCGAGTCTCCACTCCTAGAGGATCAAACAGCCAGGATTCTGATATCAAGCTTAGAGCTGCTGGGGCGCTCCACTGCGTACTGCGCAGGCTCGTAGGCACGGATCCCGCGTCGTAGTCCTCAGCGCAAAGCCCACCTACGAGCCCGAGGCGCAAGTCACAACAGATCCACCGGACTGGGGCTTTGGCTTGATCGTTGTTTCATCCACACTCTTCCCGCTGGTGAAAATGGCAGAACCGTTCTTCATCTTTTAATGTTGGACTATACGATGCACTGCGGCGTTGAGCCCTGCCGTGACCGGAGCGGGAGAGGAAAGGGCTACTGCAGACAAGCGCAGAGCCTTATCTGCCAGGTACTAGACACTAGCCCTGTCATGGCCTGGCCACTCGACGCTCGGTCTGGGGCAGAGCCAACCCTGAACGACTCCAGTCGTCATCAGCTCAGGAGGGGAAATGGTAGGTATATGGCCAGTGCGCGTTTCGTTTGCACCCGCGGGGGTAATATCGGGATGACCCCAGCTAGTGGCCCGTACAGGGAGCCAGCTAGGAATCCAGGACCAGAAGATGTCATTGCCGGTGATTCACTAGATCTACCGCACAGTATGGCCCTCCGGTTACTGCGGGACGATGGGGATTTGGGCTGGTTTCCCTGTACTATGATCCACATTCTATTCTCGGCGTTTCCAACTCACGTCGTTGACTCATGTCATACAGAGCGCATAGGGGTAGTATCTCAGAATCTCAGACACCCTCCGGGCCGAATGCAACCTAATCTCGATGTCAGGATCACCCGGGGCTCCACGATTTGGAATTCATTCGTCTGGTGGGCCGGGACGGTAGTGGCGAATTTTCTGGAAGGAAAGTAGGAAAGTAAGGGATACCCACAACGGCTTGGAGACACTCAGCTGTCGCAAGTGCAGGTGTAGATGTGGTCCTGATATATACGGTGCTCATGCTTGGATAGCCCAGACAAGAGTATGGCGGACGAGGAAGAGGATGCAGTTCATTCAGTAGCAGATACCACACCAGGAGGTCTGCATGGACAATAGATAAAGATGATTGACAATCGTGTATATAATGGTACAGGGAAAAATAAATAATAATAATAATAAAAAAAAAAAGGATCGACAGGACAGTATCCACCCAGATCACCAAAATTAAGCAGTATGAAACAGACACAGACGCTAAGATACAGCCACAACTCCAACGAAACCAGAAGAAAAAGAGCAAAAAAAAAAAGAAAAGAAAAGAAAGAGAAAGAGAAAAAGAGAAAAAGATTAGACCAGAGAGAGTATGCTTCTGGGAAATTAAGCATTAAGATCAGTTCTTAATCACCGACTTCCGCTTCCCACGCAGCATAAACCCCACAAAGCTCTTGGCCGATGAGGGAGTCTCCGATTCCTTGTCCTTGGACAGTTTCAGGCTCTTCTTGCTGCTGTGGGTCTTGCTCTTGCTTTTGGAGGATTCTTTCTGTTCTTCTGGTTGCGGGTTGAGCTCCGCCCGCAGACTGCTGGACGAGTACCCACCCATTGGCATCGTACTGGACCTGGACTTGACCATGGAGACTGAGCCGCGGTAGGGCAGTGGCGGGCGCTTCCCAGTCGTCTGGGAATGCGCCACAGACATGCTGGAGACGCTGTAGAGAGACCCAGAGCGGGAGCGGTTGTAGGCAGGTGAGCCGCAGGGGTAAGGGCTCGGACTCGCGGTGCGGGAGGGCGGCTGGCTGGAGGAGAGGGGGAGGGAGTACGTGGAGCTGGCGCAAGAGTCCTCGTGCCCGTTACCGTGAGTCGGGATCGGGGTCGACGTCCGGGACTGGGACTGGGCTGGGAAGAGCGAGAAGGTTGCCGTGCTCTGGGCCGAGGGTGGTCGGCGTGAGGGCTCCTTCTGCAGCCGCCGCCGCGAGTCTGCGGCGGGGGTCTGAGGCCGAGAGAAGGACATTGAGCGCGCACGGAAGGATAAGGGGCGTGGAGCCTCGACGGCCGGTGCGCTCATGGGCTCGTTCCCAGCCTGACGGGGACCGCAGTTCTTCAGCGTATCCAGGGCGCT
Organism: Aspergillus spinulosporus; assembly: GCA_003574815.1. NCBI lineage: Eukaryota > Fungi > Ascomycota > Eurotiomycetes > Eurotiales > Aspergillaceae > Aspergillus > Aspergillus spinulosporus. The sequence continues at coordinate 1,812,905 of QPHH01000003.1, read as the reverse complement.
GAGGCTGCCGGGCGTCTTGGTGTGCAGGGGCCGGCTGGGATACGGCGAGCGGTCCCGGCCGCGGTGCGGCCATGGCTCGCCCAGGACGGGCTGGGACTTGGACCCTTCGTCGTTGGAGTAGACCGAGCCCGAGCTGGCAGAGGACGAGGGCGACGGCAGGTTGCCGTCTCTGGGGGAGAAAGAGGAAGACGGGCAGGACTCGGTGGGCGAGATTAGGATTAGATTAGGTTTTGCGTGTTCGACGTATGTGACCTGTTCGGCCACGAAGATATCGCTCTCATCGTCGGAGTGGACGGAGGCGGATGAAGCAGAGTTGAATGAGTTGCGGGGTGAAGTGAGTGGTTCAGAGGGGACGTAGACTGAAGGCTGTAATAAGAGAGGAGATTGGAGCGGGGTCGTAGAGTCTGGAGAGGGCAGTTCAATGATCATCTCGTCGTCGTCGTCATGGTCGAAGATGGTGCAGGGTTCCGTCACAAACGTTGCGCTGCTGCTGCGCTTGACGGTGTCTATGGATCCGGGGCGTGAGGGCTTGCGGTCTGATGGGAGAGACAGGAGACGGGAGAAGGCCGGTCTGCCAGCCCCTGACTCTGGGGACTGCTGCTCTTGTTCGTCGTTCTGCTCGGGCTCATGACCCCCATCGCTGACGCTCATGATAGAGTCGAGAGTGGCCGAGCGCTTGTGAGCATCGAGCGGCGAGGCATGGCCCTCTGCTTCGGAGATATCCTCTTCGTCGGAGTCATAGTGCCGTGGGAGGGTGCGGTTCACGTAGCTGAGATCCAGCGCTACGGGGTCGTACATGATGTTGAATGACAATCAATGTCGAGTCGTTTACAGAGTAGGAATGGCCAGATCACTACTCGGGGTCACCAGGACAGTTGATAGGGACGAAAGTCGAGGGAGTCGGGGTTGAGGTAAAAAAAATGCACCATCAGAGCGTCCGAGGGAGCAGGAGTTAATGAATGAAGGGCTCTGCAGACTGAAGAATGATCAGGGATAGCGATAGATTAATGTCTAATGAATCCAGCGAGGCTAGCCAAGTGGACCGCAGGAATAAGAACGGCTCTAGTGCAGAACGTGCAGCGAACATGCCAGGACGGACGACGTAAGCAGGCCAAGCAGCCAAAGCAACCAAGCTGGGCCATGCCTGCCATTGCCCTTGCCCATAGCCCATGGGCCATGGGCTTTGGGCCCATTGGGGCCCGGAAATAGACGGCCCTTGCATAGCTACCGGTACCAAAGCACGGCGAACCGACAGGATCTGACAGATCCAAGGTGACCTGCTATTCAACGTCCCCATACTCGCACTATTGAACAATCTGACAGAGACAGACACTCCCTTTCCATCCAGTGAGCAGTTCTGCTGCGAGAGACGCAGTCGTCGCCGGGGTCTGTGCAAGCCCTAAGCCTCGCCCCTGATCCGCCAAGGCCCCGTCCCTTATCTCAAACACGCCAGCAGCAGCAGATTGACAGCCCCAGTCTAGCAGAAACATCCGCTTTTTGAACTGGCCAATCGGAGATTTTGGGCGCGATGGACCCTCGCAGGTTCCTTGCTTTAGTCTTTTGGGCCTCCCACCCACGCCGCGATCACACCGGAATTGATCGTTTCACATAGCGAGCGGTCTCTTAGGGTTAGACGCGAAGAGTTCGCAGAACGCGCTTCCTTCATACCCACCCTTCCTCCCGGAGAGGGAGGTTGAGACAGTGCTCGTATCCAGTTCGGAGACTATGACCATTCCCAGCTTTAAGCTTCGCCGCGACTCTCCACATGCAGGAACGGTTGCAGTGTGAAACCGGCCAGGCGAACTCTGCGCGCAAGTGGCTGGCAGTTAATAGCAGCAGTACGGAGCAAGCTCAATCGCCCCTCGGCTGATGCAGGCGCGTCCGGTTTATGCAGGCAAACCCTGCTGCAAATGTGACCTGCTGCCGCCACCGCAGCTGGCCCAGTGCAGGCCAGTCGAGGCGCGCCCCCGATCCTGCTTGCAGCCCTTGCGTCGTCGCGTGCCGGTCTATTGGCCACGTCTCCCAGCCTCCGCGCTGCTCGGGCCTGGACGTCCACGCTGCCGTTGAGACGGTCCTGCTCCGTACCCGTCTACGGACGAGATACCCCAGAGGATATGCACTGCACCATGCATGGGCCGAACGGTGCTCACTGCTTGGTTTCTCTGCCCAGCCTCCCGCTCGTCTCCGCTTGTAACGTCAGCGTGCTATCGCTGCGGTTTCAGATCCCCTCAACGGTGAGGGCGCGGCGCCGGGGTAAAGGGTATATACTACGTCCTACGGAGTGTACTACGGAGCATACTACAGAGCATACTACAGAGCATACTACGTGTGGGTACGACTCGATCACCTTGCCCACAACAGCAAAAACCGTTTATCCCTTCTTTCTGTTATTCTTAGCACTCGCTCACCGCAAGATCGGAGCAGATGCGATGCCCTGACCCATCCGAAGTCTATGGCCACTAAATCCAACCAGCCAAGCACAGACGACCGAAACAGACTACCAAGACACACTACCAAGACAGGTACCAAGACAGAGTACCCGAAAGGCAGCCTAGACAGATCCTGATGATCATTTCTTTCGGTCATCCATCCGTCAATCGAGCTGTCACGGTCGCTTCGAGGACAAACATGCTAGTGATCTGACGAGTCATCTCGACCAATGCAACCCCGGCCTAAGTGCGGTCAGTGCCAACCCTGCTCGTCTGAAGATCATCAGCATGAGTTAACTAATCCAGATGCCAGAGAGGCCAAGAGGCCAAAGAGATCAGACTGCTCGGTTTGCAGAGCCAATATGGCCGGCGGCGTAGCGCCGGCGGCAGTGGCCACTTCTCCAAAACGAGCCCTCACTGCCCAGAGCCATCACTATGCCAACCAATATCAGCCGAGCCTGCACTCATCTAGCTATTTCTCGCTTATTCGCAGACGCCGTTGACTGCCGATACTTATGCAGAACGCACCCCTCTCGTTCCCTTCTTGGTGTCTGCCAACGCCCCCGTTCTTGTTCCTGCTCCTGTTCCTACCGGTGGCTGTCTCGTATTGATTGCCTAATATCAACGGTCGTGCATAAGTCTACTCACAACGACCTGGACCTGAAACATGCATCCTGACAGTTCCTAACGCGTGACCCCCTCCCCTCAACCTGAAACAGGGGAAGAACTTGACCTCCGGGCCAGCCGAGCCAGCCGAGTCCTATCTATCCCAGACTATTCTTAGACGGGCACTCTGCGCATATGGCAGACTCAGAGCCAGGGTATTTTAAGTGCTCCGCACCCAGCTCCAGTCGAGAACCGCTGCGGTTGCTCGATAACAGCGCAAAACGCGCAACCTCTCTAGCCAACCAGCTGCGGTTCAATCGCGTCATCCTGAAGAATCATAGCATGATCACGACCAAGTAAGTGCTATCCTTATTTTCGGGTGATTCCCAGTCGATGATCCATGGTCTATAATTCGCGAAATGCAATCTGGGACAGTGCAGCGATGATCTTCTCAGCGTCCAATATGAATTGTGGCTCTTTGTGGAGAAACTCAAAGACGGGCTGCTGGCAATCAATCATCGTATGCAAAGTACCCGCTTAAGGAGTTTTTAATATGTACAGATGAGTAGGCCCTGTATATGGTGCAGGTCGTGTCATACAGAATGGTGGATGGGATCATATTATATCAGACCGACCCGTCCGATATCATAGAATGGATCACTCGGCGAAGTATCCTACCTGGGTACGGAGACGGACGGATGAATGGATGATACGGCGTACGTACCTACCGCATAGGCTAGGTTACGTTATATCAAGGCATGGCGTGGCATGGCCTGTCAATTCAGATCATATCGCTTCCTTCCCCCTGGGTGGATCAGGGTCCCTTGGAGGCACTCAGAAGCTTCTCCCTTGTTTCCATCTACTCTCTGCTGCCTCACTGCAGCTGACATGACTCCATCTATCCTGTCAGGGCGTTTTTGCACTCTGGTCTGCCTCTGCTAGCAATCCAAGTCAACTGCAGCTCGCGTCCGAGCACCCGGGGGTCAGGACGGTCTCAGTCGTACCAGTATGACCAGTTCAGCGCCCTTCTCGTCACGTCGTCCTTGATTCTCATTTGCGCAGCTAGCACTCTTTGCCTTCCTAACCATCACAGTCGCTTGTCGGACGGGTCCTTCTTGGAGTTGATGGGGACAAGGTCGTGAATGTCGCCCGTTCTCCATGCGATCAGAGCCAGTTCCCAGCTTTGCTAGGTCGTTTCTCAAGTCGTGCTGCGTCCCCAGTTCTACCTATCAGGCCGTCTACTTTGTTGTGCCGTCGACTCTATCGTGCCGGGAGGGTAGTAGTTCGCCTGGGCACCCATCGCCATGCCTAGGGTAGGACCGCCACGTCACAGTCACACAGGCCTGGGGAAGACCCCAAGTATCACGCCCGTACGACCAGGTATTCGACTGCGTTATGACGAAGCAGTCGAGTCACTTCCGGGTTGGTGATAGCCTAGACCGTGATTGCAGGTGGGGGATCGACACACTCGATAGACAATGGCGATAAGGAGGTAAGCGTACCCAGCAGGAGCAAGTCTAAGGTCAATGCAGATATTATTCAACCTAGCACAGTATATACACAGTCAAAGCACATATTACATTTAGGTTGCCGTCATCTATAGATACTAAGAATGTCAAAAGAAAATAATAAAAAATCTGCAACCTGCAGGAAAGCGAAGAGAAAGAATAAGAGGCAAGACCAACAAACCGTCTGTAGAATACACCGAGAAATGACACAACCATTCCACGAAATTATTTTAACCTTCATGCACAACATCCGCTAGCTTTGCAACCCACCAATGTCACAAAGCTCGCTGCGACATGCATCATCTGGCCAGGCAAATGCGGCCAGTGTCATCAGGGGTCATTCATTAAAAGCGATACTTCGGCACCATAATACAATCACAGAAGGAACCGTTCCGGCTTGGCTATCGGACGCCGGTCAAATGCAGGTCCAGGGGCAGCGCCTGGAGGGGAACCAAGCTCTCCGCACGTGGGTTAACTGGCTGACGAGCTCACATGGTTCGAGCATCGTCGTACTCGTCCCTGAATTTACGCCTTGCGAGAGCGGGTAACGGGGCCGTTGGAGCGGCCAGTGGACACGGCCGATCCGTTCGACTTCTTCTCGCCGGCAGGAGAGGGAGGAGCGACTTCATATCTGGCCATGTCAATAACCGCCTGCTTTCCAGTGTTGCGGCGCGGGCGACCGGTCTTGGCAGCCTTGTTGTAGGTGACGATGTAGAAGGAAATGAACAAAACGAGGTAGGAGGTGAGGATGCCCATTCCAGCGAAAGCAGCAAATTCCTCACCGGCGCAGTTGCCAGCGTTAGGAGCCCAAGGGAAGTAGGTGGATGCAAAGTAGGTGTATGAGGCAAAGTAAACGAAGACTGATGTTGCGGTTAGCCACGGTTCCAGACGGGTCCACGCAAGCGCAGCTGGGACTCACCGAGGTCAATAACAAACTGGATGATCTGGAGGCGAGTGATGTACTTCTTCCACCAGATACGGATACCGCGAGCGCTCTGGAAGTAGTACCAGTACATAACAACGTGCACCAAGAGGTTGATAGTGATTGGAACCCATTGGACGGCCGTCAGGCCGATCAACTGAGTGTAGCAAAGGAGAGCGGTGGCGCCGTGGTGGTAGGTGTGGAGGAAGGTCAGAGGCTTCTTCTTGAGGAACAGGAAAACGGTGTCGAGGAACTCGAGGTATTTGTTCAGGTAGTTAAGCTAGTCTTGTCAGCAGCGCTTCGACTCTCACACGGACAGTACACTCACATAGTACAGAACAATTAGCGGCTGCGTCCATCCACCGCGGTGGTCGCAGATAGAGTAGAAAATGCCATGGTTCCAGATGGTAGGGACAAGCTGCTCAACAAAGAGGGCCAACAGAATTGCGCTGACGGTGGTCAAAACAAAGTTGTGGATCATAAACAGGGTGTTGAGTTTGAAAGCCGGGCGGTTTCTCATCACCTCCCGACCACCGAAAATCGTCACATAGTAAACGATGAGCATAATTGCCGTCTCCTTGAAGGTGGACATTGGCGTCTTGCCCTCAACGAACTGGAACTCGCTGGCAGGGTAGCCCATAACAGCCTCGAAGGCCTTGTCGAAAATCGGCCATAGGTGGATGCCGAAGGGCCGCTCAATGGACGGTTTCTGGATATCTTGCAAATACTCCATTGCTGATTATATAGCACGATCGCGCTGAGACAGACTTGCGCCGGAGAGAGCTGAGCTGGTTAGGAAGGGAGGGAACGATTGAATGATTTTTTCCTCGTCGGGCGCTGGCAGGGTCGAGAACCGCAATTAAAGGAGAATTAAAAGCGACGCGAGGAAAAGGGGAAGAAAGAGAATGATGGAAGGAAAAAAAGAAGGAAAGGCCCCGAGCGACAGGGTCCGGGGGGGAGAAGCGAAGCTGTTGAGGAAAGATTTGAAAAGCGTGTCTTTTTGGCTGGTTCAAGGTCGAGGTTGCCTGGCTGATGTCTCCGGCGTGTCCGTTGAGCGCCAAATCCGGTTAGCCTCTCAATAAGGGGGCGGGTCACGTGAATTCGGGATTTCTATGCCACGGCTTTGTCCATCGCTACGGAGTTTTAAGCCAACGGATCAAGATTTCGGAGACTAATTAGCGCTTGTGAATATGCCTCGCAGACAAGCTATCTAAATTCCTGCGTCTGAGACAGCGAGCACAATAACGAGTTCTAGTGAGAGGCCGAAGATAGATGGCACTTTCACATGCGCGGCTGCTCAACGAGATAGAGCTCGGCATTGGTAGCACTCGATATTTAGATCGATTGCAAATCATTTAATATGGACCCTTAATAGTGTCTCGGGTCGGCCAATGTCCGGGTTATCAATTGGTTGTAATAAGACAATACTCAGGTCCTCTCATGGCGGGCGTCCCTTAGAAATTTATATCTCCACGATCACAGGTTCGTGAGGCAGCTGGGGTAATTTCCGGTAATACTCAGATTGCAGGCGTACCCTGACATACGCAGGCTGGCCTCCACCATCTGCAGAAGCCATCCATGTGTAGCATCCAGTAATTTTCTTGTTTTTGTTCCCTGGTCCTGGACAACCTGAAGGCTGAGAGCGATCCCTCGGGACGGAAGATGCCGTGCAATTCCCGACTGACCAATCAGAGCGACCAAACCCTTCAACTATGGCCAGCCAACCAAAACAGAGTCCAGCAGCCATGCTGCCTCAGGCCTTCATCGGGCCCAAGCGGAAGCATTCAGGCAAAGCCAGGCATCAAGGCACCAATCTTTCGACCAACCTCAGCAGGCTGAGCTGCGATTACACTCAAAATGTCTGCCTTAAGGCAGCCAAACCTCACACCACCCATTCGGCGCCCGCAAAAAACCTAGCGTCTCCGGCTCAACCTCCAACTTCAACATCTCGCCCGTCTTTCCCCCCAAGCGTCAATTCGTCACCTCCGCCTCTCCATCCACCCCTCCTTCGCCATGCCTTCCATCTCCATCTTCCGTCTTGCGACGCGCGCCGTCCGCCCTTCCGGCCTTTTCAGAGCTTCCCAATTGCCCCGGGCCCGCGTCCAGACTCCCGCTGCTCTCATCGGTCGTCCGGCTTTCAGCACCTCCATGAAGCTCCGCTCCGGCCAGCACGATGATGAGACATACGAGCAGTTCTCTGCCAGGTACGCTCATGCAATTCGATAGCCATTGGTCTTATTCTGGGGTAGCCAGAGGCTCGATTGGTGATCTTGGTCTTTCGTAGGGGATCAGCTCATCCGGGTGCGGTGCGAGCTGGCTTCTGACTATGGCTGGTCCAACGACGCAATAACGATTCCACTAACATATGCCTTCCTAGATTCGAGAAGGAATTCGATGGTGTACAGGATGTTTTCGAGCTCCAGGTATGTCAGTTGTCAAGTGAACCGCTCCCTTTTGTGTCGTCATCGCATGAATCCCTCGACCATGACTAATAATGCCGGTTTCCAGCGCAACCTGAACAACTGCTTTGCCTACGATCTTGTCCCCTCCGTTGAGGTCCTCTCTGCTGCCCTCCGGGCCGCCCGCCGTGTCAACGACTTCCCCACCGCTGTCCGGGTCTTCGAAGGTGCGCTTCATACCATATCAACGAAACGCATATCATAATTAAATCCATACTTACCCGATAACAGGTATCAAGGCCAAGGTTGAGAACCAGGAACAGTACAAGCAGTACCTCGAGGCGCTTGAGGGTCTCCGCCAGGAGCTGGGCGTTCCTCTCCGGGAGGAACTCTATCCCGACGAGGAGTAAATGTGACGCCAGGCATATGCAGGATTTTCACCTAAATCCATCACTGTGTTGTTTCCGTCTGATTGGCGAGATAGCAAAGCTGTATACATACTCTAGAATGCAGTTGGAGAGTTGTTGAGTTGTGTTTCGGTGTCGATGGAGGTGCATCATTGCTTTCTATACCAGTGCGACGACGAAGTTCTTGATCTTTCCTCCCTTTGAGCAGCTGTTGTACTCTACCGAAGACATCTATAAAGAAGACATTGTTCTATTTATGCTTTGGCCACTTGACGACATCCACGGATATACAGAAGTTGGCAGGGTAAAGGGAAGGTATACATACAGCAAGGGAAGCCCTCTTTTGTATAACCCAGCAATTAATTACAGAAGAAGGGGAAGGGACGACCAGAAATGGCAAGATACAAGAAATCATAGAAAGGGCAAACCAAGTCATAAAACGCCGCCGGAAACAACTATGAACCCTATGGATGCAAATTTGAACGTAAATGCGACCGCGTCGCAGCGGACGCCTGGCAAAGAAATGGTATATGGTTATATGTATGGGTATTAGGAAAGATGTTCAAGAGGATTAATGAGTCCCAACGTGCTTGAAGTAGCTGGGCCGGCAGTCTTCTTTAGCGAGGAACGACGCGCCTTCGTAGAATTTGCCAGGGGTGCAAGCGGAACATTTGGGCGAGTTGGGGCAATTAAAGTAAGGAATGTGGCGGTATCCGATGTCGCGGAACCTATATAGAGGCCAGGATTAGCAATATTTTTGTTTGCGTTGCGGAGATAACGCACCAGTGAACCTTGTTCTTATCCTCGAACAGTCCCAACCCGATCGAATGAACAGGAGCATCACCCCATCTCTCGTAGAAGAAGCCACCGGCGTGGTCTAGGAAATCAAAGTACGCAGAGTACTTGTCACCACGGAAGAACTCCATGTCACCAATCTCAAAGTTAGACCAGAAATGACAGGTCGAGTATCCATTCGCATCGCGGGTGTGGTCTGGCCGGAGCTGGTCGTCAGTCAACCAGTCCATCATGTTGTTATCGGAGAGGTAAGAGGGATTCGCGGCGAGGAACTCCTGTGTCGTCGGCCACAGGGACGGGATACTCTCAGGAGCATCGAACAGATTAATCGTGAAACCATAGGTCTTGTTACGATCCTCCATGAAGCGGAAGACATCGTAATCGACATCACAGAAGAACTGGACTTTGGGCTCCACGCGCCAGTAGTAGCGATAATCTTTAAGTGCTGGGTGTTTATAGAACATGCCACTGTTCCACCGGCACATCTGGTGGTAGGATATCTTATCGGCGTACTGCAATCCCTTCTCTTTCAGGAGTGCCGCGGATTCTTTAAAAAGGTTCATGTCGATAAAGCTAGGGACTTCCCAGTGCTCCTTGGGAACCAATTCTGAGAAATGTCAACTCCCCGCCACAAGCAAAAACATTCTGGGTGGATCAAGTTGCCATACCATATTGACATTTGGCCTTAGTCTCCGCCTGTGTTCGTTTTTTAAACTCCTCGGTGAATGGCACGTCATTGAAGAAGATCCAGGGGTAGTTAAATTTGTGGTTCCATGTCCTTTCCAAGTCGCGCATGCTCGGAATTAGCTCGTTCAGCTCTTCGTTACGCACGAGGGAGATGATGGCCGCATTGGTTCGGGCGGAGTTGGTGCTGTCAGGAGCGTAGTCGTGTTCGTCGGCGCGCCACAGATAGCCATCAGGCTCACCGGTTGCTAAAATCCGAAGACAGTGTCAGAATAGCCGAGGGACTGACATTTAAGCCACGAGGAAATGGATAAGAGCTAGGACGTACGATCATTCAGAGGGTCTGCGGTCATGCCGTTGTACTCGCCGACATATGAAGGGCTCCTCTTCATCTGGAACACCAGAAAAATCACGAGTACCACGCATGCCGCGGAGAGCATGCGAATAGGTCTAGCGACAGCCATGTTGACTGTCCTCAGAAGATACGACGAATTGCTTGAAGATGAGACATGAGTGAACAGCGAGTTGGAGGGTCTCGAATTGTCCTTTTTGGCCTCGTTGCCGCCTTGGCCCGTTTGGGTTTAGCGTGGAAATACTCGACTAATCGGGCAAGACGTCAACTGCTTCTCTTTGCCATTACTCTTCCACTTCTCCTCTATAACGTCTAGAATACATTATGGGGCTTTATTCTGCCGTCGTACAGGTTTAATGGCGACTGCCGGTACTTCGACAAGCACAACAGAGCTGCTTATCTCTGCGGTCGCGAAAACGGGCAAGGTACGCGTCATCTATCGGGACCAAAGCACCTCTAATAGATCTGTAGGACACTGCTCAGTTTCGGGCCCTGAAGCGTCGCGTTGATGAAGTTCTGAGGACGTCGTCGCACGGGCGGACCGATCAGTTCGCTGTAGCAAAGCAACTCGAAGGGCTACTTGAAAAATTCCGGGTTCTTAACAGAGACGACTTGGCCGATGCGCTTCAGCTAAGACTCGCTGAATTGGACGAGCACCGCGGGGCCGTGTTTCCAGAGATCCTCTCTTTCTTACTACAGCTTGCTGATCGACCGGCCCAATTTGCGAAGGTTGATCGGCTAGTAAGACTTCAACCCGAGAAAGAAGAAAAGCAGCTCTCATGGACCGATCTGGATGCCTCCGGGACCGCATACTGCGACGAGGATATTTGGGAAAGCGTAGACTATGGTGCTAGCTCATCTGACGATGACGACATCTCTTCAGTATCCGGCGGTATCCAGGCTTCTAGGAGCTTTACTAAGATCGCTTCAGAGGATGACTATGTGATTCCCGACGATATCTTCTGTGCAGGCCAGGATGAAGACCTTGTAACATCGATCAAGAGCGTGCAAGTTTGGAGAGAGGAGACTCAGCGAGACCATACAGAGTACGCAAAGGTAATCTCTCGTGAGGTGACTGAACTTCAGATTGTGAGGGAGGCCATTTTCATGCTTCAGGGGTTACCCACATCCTTATTATGGCGCCTTGACGGAACTATCGAAATAGACCGGAGATATACACTTTCACACTTGTCACGCGAAGCTCTTGCGTCTGTCCTGAGCTCAATATACGCTTGTGGAACGAAGATTGACATTCTAAGACGATTTACCAGAACGCCACAATCCGCTGCTTACATGCAAACGTTCCATCGCAGCACCGAGGATTGCTTACACAAGTTTGACAAATTTCTCTCAAACCTGCAGACCAAATTTCTTTCAGGGAACTCGTCCGTGGCTATCAGCCTCCTGCAGCTGTTGGACGATGTTCAACGTGAATCAAAATTGCTCACTCTCCTTGCCGACCTCGTTTCCAATCTTAACCAAACCGCGGTAGATGGCGTTCAGTGCTTGGACCTGTTATTTGACTTGGTGTGCATCACTCAGGCTTCCGGCGATGACGAGAATTTTGCTCGCTTAGCTGAAATCTTCTTTGCCTCTCTTGAGACCTACGCTCGTCCTCTTTACCGTTGGATGGAAACCGGTCAGCTTGAAGATTCATCACTGTTCTTTGTCTCTGTGAATCGCAAGAAAGACGACTTGCGGACATTATGGCATGACTGGTACTTGCTGGAGACAAAACCAGAGCTGGCGAAGATACCCAAATTCATCCGCCCCTTTGCCCACAAGATATTTATCACTGGCAAAAGTATGGTCTTTCTGAACCGGTTGAATCTGGCCGACAGTCTAGAAGTACCAAGGAAAACTGCCCTCAATTTCGAGAATATTTACCCTTCCAACATGGCTTCCACCTGTCTGCCATTTTATGCATTGCTAGAGTCCGCTCTCAACAAAGTCATTATCGATAATCACTCATTCACATCATCTCTCTTGCGAAAGGAGTTGGACGAGCGATGTGGGTTGTGGATATCTCTCCAGGCACTCGAGCATATCTATCTCTGCAAAGATATAAGTCTGATCGGGCCCATCGATACCAAAATCTTTGAATTAATCGACCGAAGGAAGGGCGGCTGGTGTGATCGGTTTCTGCTCACAGAACTCGCCCAGACTACATTCGGCTCGCTGCCCATCATTGATCCAACTCGTCTCATCGTCCGTTCTGTGAAAGACCATGGCACACACAGCCGATCAGTAAAAATGCTTTCAAGCCTTTCCTTCGATTACATCCTTCCCTGGCCTGTTGCAAACATCATTACGAAGGATGGTATTGCCGCCTACCAGCGCGTCTCAAACTTCCTGATGCAAATCCGCAGAGCAAAGTATAGCATTGTAAAACAGCGCCTGCAGTACTTCAACCATGATGCAAATCCGGCCAAGGGATCCAAAGGGCAGACACTCAGCTACGCCATACGGCACAACCTACTCTTCTTTCTTAACGTGCTTTATAACCATCTCACAAGCTTCGTGATATCATCTACCACCCAATTTCTACACAAATCTCTCTCCACTGCCCACGACGTCGATGCAATGATAGCCGCACATCGTTCATTTACGGCAACTCTGGAAGAGCAATGTCTGCTCTCCAAAAATCTCCTACCGCTCCACCAAGCAACACTCAGTATCCTCGATCTCTGCATATCCTTTGCCGACCTGCACGCCTCCCGCTTCCAGCACCAAGCCCTACACTCTGACCCGACACGAACACCTCGGAGGCAGGCCCCTGGGAATCCCTTTAAAACTGGTCTATCACCCACGCCCCGCAAAATCCGCTATGAGTACTCTTACGGCGACGAAGAAGACACAGACGAGGAGTTTGAGGAAGTCAACTCCGAGTCTGACGAGTCCAACGAAGCCAATGATTACATTTCATCTCATCATCCCGCCTCATTTCATGAATCTCAATACCTTCAGCGCCTGAGAGATATCCAGGAACAATTCAACCGCCTCGTTGGATTTATTGCCGCAGGGCTGAAGGGTATTGGGCGCATTGATGAACAGGTTAGTTGGGAGATGTTGGCTGAGAAGTTGGAATGGAGGAAGGAAAGGGTGGCTGGATGGTCTTGAATTTCACCGGTGTAGTGGTCCCAAGAGATGTGGATCTCTTTTTTTTTTTTTTTTTTTTTTTTTTTTTTTTTTTTTTTTTTTTTTTTTTTTTTTTTTTTTTTTTTTTTTTTTTTTTTTTTTTTTTTTTTT